>JADNYI010000116.1:0-125037 GCA_015501065.1 Infundibulicybe gibba
AACCTGCCGTGCGAAGCAGCGGCCTACACCTCAAGTTGCAAAACTACAGAGGATTGTTCTGTGCAATATCTCGCTGCTCACGCCTGCGCCCGATCCATCAATCGTTGGGTGTACTCAACCGCCCTTTCCCATATCGTTGCGCCGCCCTGGACCTCAATCTCCCATTCCCTGTAGACTTCTTTAAAGTCGGGCTGCATCACTATCACGAGAACATCCTCCGAGTACTCTGTGTCGTTCCGGGTCTCCTCCTCCCACTTCTGGTATAGATAGTCGGCGTCAAACATCGGCGTCACTGCATACATTCTCTCGTCCTTCTTGTGCGCCCCACGCACCCAATTGTCAATCTGCTGGCGCTCCTCCCCATCCATCTGTTCCTGCGCTATAGCGACCACAAACACCTCAATTGCTGTCCCCGCGATGGTGTCGAATATGCTGTTGAGCTCGCTCTCCGTCACATCCAGGATGGGCGCGGCGAAATGCGTCAGGCTGGTTAGGTGAAAGATCGCCAGCGGTTTTACTAGATTGATCGGGTACTCGAGGCGCAAGCGCCTCAGACGTCTGTACAGGGGCCGATACAGGCGAGGTGCCGTGTCTGCGCTGAGCAGTTCCCAGCTTCCGTTGTGTCCGTGGCCGAGCAGCGTGATGTGCAGGTCTCCCTCCCCCATAACCGTCCCTTTCCAATAATCCACTCCGCTCACAAGGATCGAGATACTGGAGTCAATGGCAGCAGAGAAGGCGGAGATGCTATACTTGTCGAGTGCGAAGTGGGTCGCATTTTTGCAGCTCTTCGTGATGGCGAACACGGGTGCAAAATTGGTCCCTCCGCAACCGGAGGCCCAAATGTGGCGCACGAAATTGGCGGGTCCAGGTGCGAGGTCCGGAAGACATGCCGGGGGGGATGAAATGACCATGCATCGGGAAAACGCCCCCAAGTTGAGTGTGGAGGTGTCGAGGACGACGGTGGTGTAAAAAACGGGCAAGGCGAGTTGGCGGACCCAGGAGGAGACCTCGCAGAGGGTGCGGCAGGACGAGGTCGATGTTTGGGCTACAGAGAGCAGAATCCTGCGAATGAGGTCGAGTGGGAGGTCAACGGGCATTGGCAAGAGTAGTCAGATAGACTTGCATGCACAATAACCTCTTTCATATATCAGCCTCATGGTACACCATTCTTCCCGGGTTGTAATGGGACCGAGTTTTCCCAAATGTGCCCACCATATCCGTTGGATCTTGCTACATCAATGATATGGTTCGATTAGAATCTACACTGACAGCTTCGAATGTTCTGTAGGTCCTGTTGGTGCTTGCTTGCCCTTTCCCGGATCCTCGCGCCGCCGACAGCTTTGACGTCCCACTCCTTCCCAGCCCCCTTATACCGCTGTAGACATACCCACCCCTCCCATCACACGCCGAGTCCTCGCCAAAACCATAGCAGTCGTGATACCGTGCATAACTTTGAAGTAGGATGGCGTGCAGGCCATAGCTCAAATATGGACGTAATCGAATTCCCATTGCTCTGCGTGTTTGATTGCCCTCTCCTAGATAGTCGCGCCGCCCGACGCTGTCCAATCGCCAAAATCGCGCTGCTATGGGTTCTTATCATGATTGCGATGTGATTGTTATTGCTCCCCATGACCAATCAACATGCATGGTGTATTCTATTTTCGCTATTGTCCTTTAAGCTTTCAAGCTTCTTGAACCTCTGACCTCTGTGGCTATCTCTTGATTTGTGCCTGATGTCATGTTTCACTTCCTCATCGTTCCGAAGCACATCTGGCTGGAACGCCAGGAGGCAATATGGTGCGATATATCCCCGCATACCTTATGCACACCCACTACACGTTGCGCGGCATGAACGCACTGAGTGATCAAATAAAAATGTCTAAGTTAATTCGATTGCCATCGGAGCGGGAGTGGATGCGGGTGAGCACAGGTATGGAGTAATAGTGATGGGCGGCCGAATTTACGCTAATCTAGGCAAACCTTTAAATGTCGCTCAGCGCTCATGATTAACGGAACGACACGTCGTTCTTAAGCCCATATATATCCCTATCCTGTGACTCAACCTGTCTAACAATCTTTACTACCTTGCAACACGGGGTGCTTGAATCTTGCAATGCGGTGGTCGCCGTAATTTCGGAATTGGGCGAAGCACCTGTGAGCCTGGACGTGGCGCATGTGGCTACCATGAGCAGAGACCTCAGACAAGTGGTCCGAATCCACGGTGCTGCAGGGCCGATCAATCCGTGTATTGTCACCGAGCGGGGTCAATCAATGATCATTATAAGTCAACGCGCACAGGGCGAGGAGGCCAATAACATAACCTGTGGAATATAAAAGAGGGAAGGACGTTTGAGCCAGGTAAACTCACAGCCTGGTTCTACGACGCACATCCTAGCCCAGGTGACTGGGAAAGGTTAGATGAAATTTCAGAGGTTTGGCGTGTACTTATAGGAGTCTTGGTTGATATTCCGCCAAGGAAATATTGGGTTAGATTTCAAACTGGAACTGGGGTTCCCACCAAGAGCACGATCGTAATAGCCACGGAACTTTCAGCATCGTCTACTTGTTGTGTAGTGTCATTGATGCCCAACAATGGAGGGTGATCAAGAGAGACGGTGGTATAGAGGGAAGGCAGGGCGAGCTGGTGAACCTCGGTAGAAACCCCGCAGAGGGCGTGGAAGGCCGACGTCAATGTTCATACCACACGGAGCACAATGTCGTGGAGGGGATAAATCAACGAGCATGGATGAGTTGGTTTCAAACCTGTGTTTATGTTTCCCATAAACCCCAGTGGGACACATGAACAAGCATCGCGCCGGGCGGCTCTTCGGCATCGGCTACCCAGGGTATCCATTTTGTACGTCCATAATCCACAGCATAATCACTGTTACCACAGGCCAGTGATCATGCCGGCGTGATCGCCGGGTGTCCAATGTTTGATGTCGGTGACTCAGTTACCTAGGTCCGACTCAGTGATACATGTTGAACTATTGGATGGCCGAACCCACGGGGCCCCACAGTTTATAAAATAGTCGCAGCGTTATCCTCATCGTAATTGGCTTGCGCGACCATACGCTGCAACCATGATCATTAAGGTAGAGCCCGAGCCACGACCAGAACAACGATACCACCGACATTGGACACCGATATCAGTCGCTGGATTATTGGTTTGTTCCGTGTTTGTGGTCGAAGCCCTTTTGCGCATCACTCGTTTCTCTGGACGGATTAGTAACCTTGATAATGGTGTAGAGCCTCTGGTGTTGAGCCGCCGATTTTCTTGGAATGATGTACGCTCTCAGTCATATGTGATATCTCGTTCAAAAAATCCCCCAGGTGGAACCCAGTCTCGTTCTCACCTGGCATGACTGCTACAAATCCCACCAGTGTGCTCGCCTGATTGTGAGCCTCAATCATCCTTTCCGTTATCCCATTAACTCGCTGACTCGCCTCGAGGTTCCTCTCAACTACTCTGACCCCCAAGGCGCAACTGCAGTCATTGCACTTGCTCGCGTGGTGTCGTCTATCCCAGTTGAATCCCCTGAATACCGAGGGCCAGTTCTTCTTAATCCCGGAGGGCCTGGAGATAGCGGGGTGGATTTTGTGGTGGGTTCTGGGGAGGCGATCAGTACAATATTGGGCCCCCAGTTTGATGTGATTGGATTCGACCCTCGAGGTGCGATCCAACTCCGGGGAACCGGGGAGATATCAATACTCATTTCGAAGGTGTTGCACGTTCGACCCCAAGGGTGTCCTTCTTCGATACACCGGCAGACCGGGCCTTGTGGGAAGCGGGTCCGACTATCATAACCAATGGTTCAGGCGTGGACAGCCTCGCCAGTGAGTGGGCTCGGGCACAACTTATTGGTCAGTTCGCTCTAGAGCGTGGCGCCAATATCTCGGCACATATAAACACGGAAAATACCGCTCGTGATATGTTACAAATTGTCCAAGCTCACAAACGAGAAAAGCTCCAATACTGGGGGTTCTCGTGCGTTCCCTCATTCCATCGTTTAATGAATAATGCTATTAATTATTACCATCAGCTATGGAAGTGTGCTCGGAGCCACATTTGCGGCCATGTTCCCAGTTCGTTGACTAATGTTATAAAATTTGTGCCGGTTTCTGAGATTTAAACAGGACAAAGTTGAACGACTGGTGATTGATGGTGTCGTCGACGCTGAGAATTATTATTCGGGTACGCACTCGAAATCCATTCTTGTAATCAATCTTACAACGATTTTCAGCACTTTGGGACAACGGTCTCCTCGACACGGACAAGACGCTCCAAACCTTCTTCGACGGTTGTTCGCTAGCCGGTCCTAATATATGCCCCTTCTATGCTCCAACCCCCAAACAGATTTCTCAAAATCTAACCGCCCTTTATACAACCATCAAAGCTCGGCCGGTTCCTGTTCGTACCGTCACTGGATATGGGCTCGTCGATTATGCCCGACTCCGGCTAACGGTTTTTGTATCCCTATATTCTCCTTACCGTTCATTCCTTCCTCTTGCCAAGGGATTAGCCGACTTGGCTTCAGGAGATGGTAGAGCACTATTTGATCTGCTAACAACACCTAGATTCAAGTGTTCATGCGATGAACCCGACCCCTTGGCAGATGTAGCGAGTGAAGTTATGCTGGTAATTATGTGTGGTGATGGGCGTGTAGTCCCTCGGGACTTTGAAAGTACAGAGAAATTCTACAAACGATTCTCCAATACATCTCAGTGGGCCGACTTGTGGGCGAAGACACGTATCAGCTGCTCGAAAGTGTCTTCCTTACGCGAGCCTGGATCTATGCTCATGCTTGTTCTCATATCAGGGGGTGGCCCGATTCAATCCCAAAGTCCCACTTCCAAGGTATGCACCCCGCCTGTCCCGCATCATGCTGGATTTTCAGAGGCGCAACCAGGGCCTTTCTTAGCCAATACGAGTTTCCCCCTGCTTTTAGTGGGGAACACTGCAGGTGCGTGTGTGGCACCATTCGGTACTGGAGGAATTGACCATTATAATTCAGATCCTGTGACACCTCTCTGGGCGTAAGATTCCCCAGTTATTGAATGCCATCTGTAGCCAGCGACTAACTCCAGTCTCGTCTAGAGCTAAGAAGATGTCAAGAGGCTTCCTTGGGTCCGTGGTGTTAACACAGGATTCTCCCGGGGTAGGCGTGTTTTGCGATGGCGGTGCTCGTCTAACTTTCCTTTCACAGCACTGCTCCTTCTCGGGCCCATCCGTGTGCACAATGAAATACATACGCGATTATTTCGCGGACGGAAAGCTTCCTCCAGTTGGCGAAATATGTCCTGTAATTTCGCCACTATTCCCAAAGCAGGCAGTACAAGACAAACCAGACGGCCAAATATTTTTCACTCCCGAGTTTGTTTCACTCGAGGACCGGGAAATCCTGGACGCGGTAGAGGAGATTCACTCCTCGCGACTTTTCGCGATGGCTCGCACACAGCGTCCAAGCGGTGGTGTTTTTTAATCAGTCCGTACATCTCTATCGAATTTTAACATCCCATTCCTATCTGTCTTCTTCCATTGTCAATATCACAATCTTCATGAACGCTGATAGCGCCTGCTTCTCACTGTTTTTGAATCACATTAACCCCAAGGCACATGGCACCATAATGGCATTTCAACAAGCACGTCGTGCACGTCTCATATCCCCCTCCAGATAGCTCGGGAGCTACATCGCGTTGCTAAATACTTGATGAAAACCATTACCTACGGTTTATTTATATGCGGGGGTGCTTGCGAAGCACCTCTAGGGATCTTAGGTCTCACACGGGAATCAGGACTGTACAGTATTATGACACATGATATGGTAAGCGCAGAATGTGAGGGAAATGTTGGAGTGATAAGCACGAATTTTGTCTTTCGGATTGGAGAGGCGGTAATTATTTACGAGTTGGCCGTCTGTTAGGCCACTCATCAGTCCGCCAGCGCGTAGTGAGTATCCATGCCCTGTACCTATAAACCCATCAACCGCTGGGTGTGCTCTATCGCCCCTTCCAGATCGTCGCATCACCCGTATCCCACTATTTCTCAAGCTCACCGTACAACGGCACCACCATGTGCGAGGCGGGGTATGTGGTCTGCCCGCACGCCCATGTCCAGCTCCACGGGATCGTTGAGGCGCGAGTGAGTGATGCATTGGAAGAAACAGTCGCTCGCGCGAAGTGACCAATCCCCTTGATCGGCTGAGGGATTCTGGAGCATGAGCACACGCAGGTCACCAATTTCCAGAGGTGCATGTGCGGATGCCTCCTAGATATCTAGAGCGCGGACCAGCCAAAGGGGAATGTTATGGCTGATGGCAAGGTTGGACACATTCAAGCGACGTTCTACGAGGCTCTCTTGCTAATTTTTGTGACCAGGGGCCTGTGTATTTCGCGTGCCCTCGGCGGGGTTAAATCGATCTGGGCAGTACACGGGGCGCGTTGAGACGATGATCCCGGTAACGTGAATAGGGACGGTAGTGTAGAGGAGGGATAGGGCAAGAGAACGGACCCAAGCGGAGATCTGGGAGAGCACATGACAGGCTGCAGCCGATAATTGGGCTATTTCGGGGGGGATTTTGCGGACGGGCTTAAAGGGAAGATCAAAGAAATGTGGATTCACAATGGAATTGGAAAAGGTGATTAGGTGATTAGATCTGAGGGGCCATGTGGCAAAAATAACTGGATAACTACTCTGCCTACCGGATCTTAGTCGGCGCATAGCAAGTATACGCTCTCACCTAATGAATCACGTCCGATTTACCAACGGTTGGTCGCCCACCCTCATACCACCACGCCGCCCTGAATTCCAGCACCCTGCACCCTGCGGAGACCATCAAACAATAATGTAACCATGTGAATCCGCTCGTCTTCCATGTACGCCTGACAAACCCCGAATCATCAATTTTCTGGTGCTGCCCTCCACCCATCTACTTGCGGGTTAACATTAGCGCGGAGACCTCAAACAACGCCCTCGTGATGGTGTGTATGCTGTTAAGCTTGGTTTCCGTCAATCTTTGAAGGTGCGGCGAGATGAATCAAGCCGGGCAGTTGAGACACCGAGTATCCTAAATTGATTGGAAGCTAGAATCGCACACGCCTGAGGCGCCCGTACAAGGGCTTTTTGCGGGTGGTGACATGCCAAGGAGGGAGGTGATGGTACGAGGAAGGAGAGGGTGAGTTGGCGGACCCAGGTGAAGGTTCGCGGCAGGACGAGTTCGATGTCTTTGCCGCATGGAGCAGAACACCGCCGACAAACCCGAGGGAGAGGTCGACAGCCGAGATGAAGTGTGTTTAAGGGTCGGTCTGTGTTATGCTCGCCCGAAGCCCCAATGGAGTACACGAGCAAGCATCTGCGCCGCGTTCATCGTGCCCTTGGCGTATTCTGGCAAAGCACTCTCCCACATGATCTTTCTATCCCTGACTCATTCTTCTTCGAGCCCACGGACCACGCAAGGGAGCAAGGTAGCCTCATGGTGATTCGGCTGTGTATAAAAATATTTTCTCAAGCAAGAGATCAACTGTTAGGTTGAGAGACATCCGGTCGGTTATGGATCCGCCGAGTTTGAACAAGAAGCAAATAATGTTTGGTTTTGGAGCTGAACAAATAATAGGACTGCTCCAGGATATGCTGACAGTTTCAGCCACGGCGATCTTCAGAGCATCTAGATAGCATTTTTTCGACTTCTATTTGTTGGAGCGGAACGATGATCTGAACTCGTGCAACCTCCCTCTAATTGGCAATCTCAAATTTAGAGAATGAGCTGCTTTCTTTATCACTATCTACGGCTCTAGACCAGCAACGAGCCCCCCTTGATAAGAAACCAAGGCTTTTTTTTTTTTTAGCTCATGCCATGGGGTGATGGATCTGTCGCCATCCACACGTACTTTCAGGTCAACAAGGTTGGGGCAGTACCGGGATCATCGATTAACAATCAAGGTTACAGCATTCAACATCATCTTCCATGCCCAACCAATCACCGCCTTCGGTATCATTCCTCCGGGGCTACCCAGGGCCACTTTGTACGACATCCTTAATCCGCAGCACATTTGGGTTCCACCACCGCGCTCGGGAATCTGGACCAAAAGTCCAATTGAGTTGTAATGTCATTTTCAATTACCACCGCTGATTACGGAGGCCAACCAAATCTATCACAGCCCCATCTGCCGCAATCCCTCCCCCAAGTCTGCGATCTTACAATCCTCGTATTGTTAAGCAAACACCCCGTGTCGGCATCCACAATGCAGCGCCTATCTTGATTACGGTCAATCGCGCTGGCGTAATCGCCGAATCCTCGATGTCCATGGGTCGTCCCAACGACTCAGTTGCCCAGAAACGTACGAACTAGTAATAATAATCCTGGCTATACCAAACCACCGGATGGTCGAACTTCCGGGATCTCGCAGTTTATAAAACGCTGTGATTCGGGGGTTGGCCCGCTATCTCTACTTTTTTCTACCATTGAGCTCGATCATCTTGCGCAACACGCACCATAACCATGACTATCAAAGCGGGGTTCGCGCCACGACCAAAACAACGGTA
Organism: Infundibulicybe gibba; assembly: GCA_015501065.1. Lineage (NCBI taxonomy): Eukaryota > Fungi > Basidiomycota > Agaricomycetes > Agaricales > Omphalinaceae > Infundibulicybe > Infundibulicybe gibba. The sequence continues at coordinate 8,543 of JADNYI010000116.1, forward strand.
CCACAGACACTGGACGTCCATATTAATCGCTGGATTATTAGTTTCTTCCACGTCCGCGGCCAAAGCCCCTTTGCATCCCGCTCTCTACGAGGGGGTTAATAACCTCGGAAATGACACAGGGCCTCTTCCGGATCAATTTGCTTGGAATAATGTATGCTCTCGCTGGTCATATGTGATGTACCACTCAAAGAGTCCCTCCAGGTAGAACCCAGCGCCGTTCTCGCTTGGTATGACTGCTACAAATCCCTCCAATGTGCCCGCCTGATTGTGAGCTCAATTCCAGCCTCTCCCATAATCCCAGACTTGCTGACTCGCCTCGAGGTTCCCCTCAACTACTCTGACCCCCAAGGCGCAACTGCAGCCATTGCACTTGCCCGCATACCATCGTCTATCCCTGTTGAATCCCCTGACTACCGAGGGCCAGTTCTTCTTAATCCAGGAGGACCTGGAGGTAGCGGGGTGGATTTTGTGGTGAGCATTGGGGAGACGATCGGCACAATATTGGGCCCTCAATTTGATGTGATTGGATTCGACCCTCGAGGTGCGATCCGGCTTCGAGGAATTAGCATAATATTAATACTTCTCTATGTTCAAAGGTATTGCACGCTCAACCCCGAGGATATCCTTCTTCGATACACCGGCGGAACGGGCTTTATGGGGAACAGCTCCAGGCATCATTGGCAACGGTTCAGGTGTGGACGGGCTTGCTAGTGAATGGGCTCGGGCGCAAATTCTTGGAAAACTTGCTCTGGCGCATGATCACAACGTTTTGGCCCATATGAACACCGAAAATACCGCTCGTGATATGTTACAAATTGTCCAGGCTCATAAACGAGAGAAACTCCAATACTGGGGGTTTTCGTACGTCCCCTATCACTCAATGGATAACACTGTTAATTTGTTAACATCAGCTACGGAACTGTGCTCGGAGCCACGTTTGCGACCATATTTCCCGTTAGTTTATTACTACCATAGCATTTTCGCTTGTTTCTGAAATTTTGAGCAGGACAAGGTCGAGCGGCTGGTGATTGATGGCGTCGTCGATGCTGAGAATTATTACGCGAGTACGTACTATAAATCAATCGCTGAGATTGTTGTCCTCACAATGTTTTCTAGCACTTTGGAACAACAATCTCCTTGATACTGACAAGACGCTCCAAACCTTCTTCGATGGCTGCGCGCAAGCCGGCCCTGATGTGTGCCCCTTCTATGCACCAACTCCAGAGCAGATTTCTCAAAACCTCACTGCCCTTTATACGGCCATCAAGACTCAGCCGGTCCCTGTCTTCACTGAAAGTGGATACGGGCTCGTCGATTATGCCCGCCTCCAGGGGACGATTTTCCTGTCCCTATATTCCCCCTACGAATCATTCCTTCCCCTTGCCAAAGGATTGGCCGACTTGGCTTCAGGAGATGGTAGAGCGTTCTTCAACATCTCGGCGGCGCCTATATTCGAGTGTTCATGTGATGGGCCTGACCCCTCCACGGATAAAGCAACCGAAGCCATACTCGGAATTATATGTACTGATGGACAGGCTGTCCCTCGGGACCTCGAAAGTACAAAGAAATTCTATGAGCAATTCTCCAATATATCTCGGTGGGCCGACGTGTGGGCGCCATTACATATCAGCTGCTCGAAAGTGTCTTCCTCATACCAGCCCGGAGCTATACTTACGCTTATTTTCATATTAGGGGATGGCCGAACTCGATCCCAAAGCCCCGTTTTCAAGGTATTTACTCTTGCCGATACAGCATCACGCAGGATGTTAAGATGCGTAACTAGGACCCTTTGTGGCCAACACGAGTTTTCCCCTGCTTTTAGTGGGAAACACCGCAGGTGCGTGCGTAGCATCACCTTACAGGTGAAGCTGACCATTGTGACTCAGACCCTGTGGCACCGCTCTGGGCGTAAGATTCCTCAATTATTAGTGTCACTTCTAGTCAGTAACTAACCCCGACCCCGTTCAGAGCTAAGAAGATGTCAAGCGGCTTCCCTGGATCTGTGGTATTGACACAGGATTCTCCCGGCGTAAGTGTATTTCTTAATCGTGGTGCTTGCCTAACTTTCTTTTCATAGCACTGCTCCATCTCGGGCCCATCCGTGTGTACGTTTGGGCATGTACGCGACTATTTCGTGGACGGAAAGCTTCCCCCGGTTGACGAAATATGTCCCGTCATTTCGACACCATTCCAGAATCAGACAGTACCAGGCGGGGTAATGGGTCGATCATCTTTCGCGTCTGAGCCCGTCTCTCCCGAGGACCGGGAAATCCTGGACGCCATACAACAGATCCACTCTGCGAGACTTTTCGCGACGGCCCATACACGACGCTTCGGTGGTAGTGGTTTATTATAATGGAAATCAGCTACGGGCACTAACTAGCACATGTATGTATGCGCCCTCAGCTAAGATGACAGCATTAAATTTCCCCCACTCACAATGATGTTGGTCTTCACTTAATTATAGTTCGTTACGCAATCGTCCTCGTTTTCGTCCTCTTTCGTGTTATCATAATCTAATAAATCCAAACATCTATCCAATTTTAACACCCCGGGCCCTCCCTCCACCCCTAACAAACAGAGCGGCTCCAACCTCCACTGCGGAGCCTTATGCAGAATCGGCAGGACTCGTCTCACCGGGTTTTAGGTGAATACTAATAGACCAATGGTATACCATTTAAACCTAGTGTTGTTTGGGGCAGACTCCCACACAGCATGGAGATGTGCACCAAGCGGTGTAGATATCCACTACATCCATATGAAGATTTAACAATTTCACCGATAAATGAAGTAACTTCATGCAGATTATGCTGCGTTCGGGATGATGTCGCAAATGAGCTCAAGTGAGGGTTGGTGGGATCGTTGGATGGTTTCATACGGTGTATTCGGATCAGTACAACCTGAGGCCTGAAGGCCAAGGGCCTTTACCTACAACCATGCATCCAAAACCATACGCATCGCGCGACTTGGTAGGTACTGTAAACCTTGATTTGATTTGTAAATCGAGGCAGAACCCGGCGGGTGAGGACAACAAGCACGCTGTGGCATTCAGTTGGATGGCCCAGGAAGATATACAACCAGCCCCATCGCGCCGGAGCCTCACACAGGATCAGCGAGAGTCTCGCTGGGTTTTAAGTGGGTTTCAATAGAATGGTGATACAGCATTCAAAGTTTTATGTCGTTTGGGACGACGAATGCCAGTGCGCAGCTTCGAACTTCGAATGTCGGCAGAAGTTAAGCCCTCCCAGACATAGCGGTAACTTCAATTAATAAAAACACATTCCAATCTCATAGCATTCACTGGTCAAAACAACATCTCGGACTTGTACATGGAAATTCCACAACTACTTATAAGCAATGTTCGCAGCCCGTTAAAATCACATGTCCTCTTCTTGGCAATACATAAGACCTGTAATATCAATTAGCTGTATAGCACAGTGAATGATAGCACCGGCCGTGCCTTTCTTCTTGGCAACACACAAGACCTGTAATATCGATTAAGTGTACAGTATAGAGCGATAGCATCAGGCGTACCTCTCCAGGATAGATATTGGAGCACTTCGCGTCTATGTTCGGATTATTGGCACGGAGGGTGTCGAACGACGTCCCAGCTGCCCTGGCAATGGAGGCGCAAGTGTCACCAACTTGGACAATGTGTGTAGGCTGGCAGTCCTCGCCCTTGCGAGCAAGGCACAATTTCTATTAAGTATTAGATCAGGCCCGGGTATACCGAAACCAAGCGGGAGAAATGGCACACCTCTCCAACAAAAAGATTGGTGCAACCCTTGTTGATCTGGGGGTTCGCATGAGCCAACTGGTACCTGGAAGGGGTGTAGATCATTATTAGACTGCAGTTGCGATATGGTCAGGATACTGACGTCGATACGCCTTGCGTGGCAGATATCCCATCACAGAAATCCCCGGACTTGACTGTGTATCCCTTCGTACACTCTGGGAGGACTTGGGCTTCCATTTGGTCTTGGGCTGGAGCTTGGTCAAGTGCAGTACGGAGAACAATGGCATCAGGCATACCTTTCTTGCCACCCTTGGCAACACATAAGACCTGCAATATCGATGGGCTGTATAGTAGAGAACGACAGCAGCAGACGGACCTCTTTAGGATAGATGTTAGAGCACTTCGCGTCTATATTTGGATTGTTGGCACGGAGGGCATCGAACGTGGTTCCAACTTTCTTGGCAATGGAGCTGCAAGTGTCGCCAGCGTTGACAACATATGTGGGCTGGCAGTTCTCGCCATTGCGAACAAGACACAATTTCTATTGGGTACTAGATCAGATATACCGAAGCCAAGCTGGAGAAAGGGCACACCTGCCCAACAAAGAGATTGGTGCAACCCTTGTTGATTTGAGGGTTCGCCTGGGCCAGCTGCCACCTGGAAGGGGTGTAGATGGTTATTAGACTGTAGTTGCGATATGATCAGGATACTAACGTCGATACGCGTTGCGCAGCGGATATCCCATCACAAGTGTCTCCAGGCTTAACTGTGTATTCCTTAGTACACTTCGGTAGGACTTGGGCTTCCATTTGGACTTGGGCTTGGGCTTGGGCCCCAACTAAGCGTAGAAATGAGTTTCGGGGTGCCAGTAAGAAGAGATTGGGCTACCAATGTAGATGCTCGCCAAGACGGCGGAGAAAAGCTGAACAAACGCGAGCATGATATCTGGGGGCTGCTGGGGTGGTATTCAAGTGGTGGTTACTTGACTGAGGATACTCGCAAGAGCAATCCGACCTTTATACTTCCCATGGGATCCTAAATGAAGCTTGATTGACATATCCGTCATTCCTAGTTCCAGAAAATCTCCCCATCAACCCCGTCATGCGAGTTGTTGACAACTTGACCATGCCAGGATCCTTCCGGCTCCAAGCAGGTCCGAATAGACAGTTCAATAGAACTTGAACCATTCCAGGAAAGCGAACAAGTTTAAAATATCATTTTCTTGCAGGCACACAAAGTGGAATGTAACTGACGGCTCGGAGTGAATTCAGGCAGGATCCATTCGACTCTCAAGGCGAGGAGGTAGAGGAAGGGTGCGTTAGATCGCTGGGGATGTACTGTACTGTGCTGCATCCACGGCGCCGCTGGACGCGTTCGCAAAGACCACCAACCGAACAGGGCGTGCCGTACAGCTGCTTGATCGCCGTCTAGTCCAACGTAATATGGGCGCGAGGGACTCCATGCCAGTACGTATGCTCAAACACTGAGTTTATCGGTTCGCCAGAGTTTCAATTAAGGTTACCTTACATGTCGAAGCACGAGGGCAAGAAATCATCGTCGGGACCTGAAAATTGACATCTTTTATGTTACCCCAGACCCCAGAGGTTCAGTACCATAATCATTTCGTCATAGGTAAGTAATAAAACTGGCATACTGGCTGATCCGTTTCCTCCCAAATTTTGTTCATCTCGTTTCGTGTGTTATGAGGATGTCTTCCAGCAGATTCGGGGGTAGCAGACACGCCGCTCGAGGAGTCCTGTCTTGAAGCGTGATTCTGAGAGATGCCACTATTCGGGGCTTGTCAAAGTTCTGTCGGCCAGGGACTCAGGGGCTCGGCTATTGACCAAGTGCATAGTTCCCTCAGCCTTCCATTCCCCACTTGATGCAATGAATTGAAATTATCATTGTATTCTCGCGACTTGGTTAATTTTAGCCTGGCGCTCTCGTTTTCTCGCTCCAAGAAACGTCCCTTGTGGCGTTCACATTTTGGAAGATCATCAGAAAAGTGATACGCAACTGGAATTCGGTCGAGAGATCAGAGGGTGGTGGAGCAGAAAGGAACCTCTAGGGCTGATGCATCGTGGGTTTAGCTGTCATGAAGGTTCTCCATCGTCATTCCGTCTGGCCACTGGCACCTTGTTGGGTCATCGCCCCTCTGGGCCGGGGTACAGCTGTCGCGCCATCGGGCCTCTGGTGATGCGGCGACTCTGCATTGTTGTCACCCATCACCCATTGGTTGTGTGGCCGCGCGGTCTGGTTTCCCCCTGCCTACCGTCAACTGCATCAAGGCGTTTGCCGTGAGAGCGCTATGCCAGTGCCCCAAGCCCTCTAGGGAATAGTAGCAAAATCCAAATAACAAACAGCATCCATTCCAATCCCATAGTATTTCATCGGCTGAAAGGTGATGCCGTTGATTTACTCGTAGAGATTCTACACACCAGGTTCTATTATTCAGCAATGTGTGAAATCATGTTCCTACGCGAAGGATTGAGTGACAACATATGGAAGCCGTAATATTGATTAGTTGTTTAATACTCAACACAACGGTGCTGGCCATACCTCTCTAGGGTAGATGCTGACGCAATTCGCGTTCACATTCGGGTTGTCAGTCCGGAGTATGTCGAACATGATCCCAGCACCTGCGGTGATAGTGTCGCAGCCTTCATTGGATTGAATAATACGTGTGTTCCGGTAGTCGTGGCCTACGAGAAAGAACAGAACCTATCGAATATTTCGTCAGAGGCATTGTGGTTGAATGGAGGAAGCGCACAGGCTCTCCGGCGAAGATATTATCACATAGCATGTCGATGTGGGGGTTCTCCGAGGCCAATTGATACCTGAGGAGGCACATAGGCCATTATTAGATTGCGGTTGCGTTGTAGTCAAAATACTAACGTCGACGCATGTTGCGCGGCAGATATTTTATCGCAAACATCTCCGGGTGCCACTGTGTATTTACGGGCACAGTTGGAGGCTTGGGCTTGGGCTCCGGCTAGGTATAGAGATGAGTTTTGGGGCGAAAGGAGGAGGAATCCAACTACCAATGTAGATGCTTGAACGGCGGATAAACCTGAACAAATGCAAACATAATACTTGCAGGCCGTTAGAGTGGGGGTGGCGAGTGGTCGAACACTGGTTGCTTGACCGAGGATACTCAAATGTAGTCCTAAATGGAGTTCAATATAACTCAGGATGAGTTCGAAGCAAACAGTATAATTTGAATCCCCAAAATGCCCTTCGACGCGCTCGAGTGAAGTACCAAAAAGGTTACCCATTATATCGACAAGATCAGTGCACGGTGGCCCTACGTTTCTCGTAACTCTCAGATGGTTGCTCAGGCTCAAACTCACAAAGTAACCGATGAAATCCGACCTACAGATCACACACTCCATCTCGAGGTTGGCGACGGAGCCGCTGAAAATCATACATAACGTCGACCGAAGCGGGAGATGGACAACAACGAATTCAAAGTTGATATTATCCGTCTGTTGAATTAAATACCAAGTCGATTAGCCCTAAGACTGGGCTGCCCACCTCCAAACTCCATCCATGTGGCTGCGTTCTCCCGAGGGTTGGAGACTATTAATTTGCTGCTCGCGCGTGCCCTGACTATGACGTAGAAACGTGCGTATCCCACTGAGCACGATGCGCACTGCGATCTCATTTCGGGATAAAATGAGGCCAAGTGGCGGAATCATCAGTGCTTCGACATGGCAACTACCCAACATTGTTCAACCGAAAACGATCATAGCCCATTGCGAGACGTTCGCATTCTACTCTGGGATCGAGGCTTGCTAACCACTATGTTAGCCTGCTGGCGCACAACAGATATATGCGACTCTCGCCTTTGTGAATCACGTCCGGTTCATCAACAGTTGGGTGTACTCAGCCGCCCTCTCCCATATCGGTGTACCACCTCTGACCTCGGTATCCCACGCTTCAAGCTGGCTATGCTGTCTTACCGCATAAACCCGCATTTTCTCCTCGCGCAACTCGCATACCCAGTCCTCGACTGCCTGACACTCGCTCTTGTTCACGTGCGTCAATACTATTACAAGTACCTTGACCGATGTGTTCGAAATCTTATTGGGCATCCGGTTGGGAATCTCGTCATACCCCCATGGAATTGCAAGGTGCGTCAGGCGGGGCATGCCGGCAACCAGCTGCCAGGGGGCCGCCCTTAATGGGTCTTCAAGATGCAGGTGTGTGATGCGGGTGAGTAGGGGATTTGTTCGGACAGGCCGACCAAAGGATGGGCAGTACGAGCAATTTGGGATCAGGACGACTTGCAGATCACCCATCCTTGTATGGACTCCGGCCGCTTCGGGGGTCAAATCGATGAGCCCCACCAGATCTTGCGGGGAGATGGCGAGGTGGGTTATGTTTTCGCAGCAAGACACAATGGATTTGAGGGCCTTGGAGCCAAAAGCTACCCACAGGTGGCGCAGGGCGTCGGCGGGGCGGAATGCGGGGCTTGGAGGACATGTTAGGGAATTCAAGGCTATTGATCGGGCAAACGCGTCGCACTTGGTGCGATCGATAAAAACGGTCCGGTACAGAATGGGCAGAGCGAGGTGGCGGACCCAAGAAGAGACCACACAGAGGGCGCGACAGGACGAGGTCGATGATTCTGCTGCTCAGAGAAAAATGATGGGGAGAATTTCGAGGGGGAGATATCGACGAGTGGGCATGGCTGAACCTTGTGCTGACTTTGTTGAGCGTGTTTGGATGCTTGCACGGCTTTCACTCGAATGCTTGTTCGTGTGGACGTATGTATCCCCTTGAGGGCCTGGGTAAATACCACGCCATGCCCGTCGGCGTCTGAGCTTTGCCACAAAATTCTCGATGTGGCGAAAACATCACCTTCCTCCTACTATGCCCTTCGCCCTACCACCCCACACAAAACCGCCCCCACCAACCACGCTACCCACTTCAGCAAATTCGCTCAAAGAGTTATTTCGGACCCCTTGGCATGCATCCTACGAGCCCCGTCTTTCCCCTGTCGATGTGTTACGCCATCTGTCAGTCTCCCCCGCCGAGACCCTTCAGTCCATAGTCCGGCACTGCGACAACGTGACTTATCTCGCCATCGCCCAGCAAGATCTCACGCCGCTCGCCAACATCAGGAAAGAATACGAGGACGAAATGCATATCATTGTGTTCGAGGAGCCTATGCATGAGGACTGGGAGCCATACAGACTCAATGGAATGATTCGCTCCCTGTTCGGTCGCGCCGCACACCCGCGTCCCCGAGACCCAGCCTAGCTGCACTTCGGGGCGCTATCCCTTGTGCCTTGCGGAACACGCTTCGCAGTGCACCGTGGCGACCTTAGGTTGTGGATTGTGAGACCGTACTCAAACTAGTTGCAGTCGGGTCAATCGAGGTATTCGCGCCGAGGCATTCGTGTTAGTACTGAGCGCTGATGCACGAGCACTTGGACATGCACACCTCGATGACGGCTACTACCAAGCTCCCAGCTGCCCAATAATCATGGTCATATGTGGGAACCTTGTGTCTTACTCACATTATTGCGGATATTTGGTCAAGGCATCCGTACGCTCCGCACAGCACAACGAAGTGCATTGGGCGGTCCAGATGTCCCACTCCCGCACGGAGATTCAGCAATAAATGGGGTAACGAGGATACCCCCAAACACACTGCGCTGCGTTTAGGACAATTTTGCGGATGAGCCCAGGCGAGGGGTTGGTGAGATTCTTCAGACTTTTATGTATATTCGGACGAAGATAAGTCAACAGTGTAGCCTGAAGGACCGGAGGCCTTTCCCTGCAACTCCGCGCCCAAAACCATTTTGCAACTCAGTAGGTATTATCAATCCTTATTTGACTTTGCGAATAAACCAAGGCAGGGCCAGGTGAGGGCAACTGGCAACGCCAAGGACCAAGATAGCATTCAGTTCGAATTTCATAATGATCTTGCCGGTTTATGCCCTGGGATGATACACGGACAGAATAGCTTCAACCTCGTCGCGTCGGAGCCCCATGCAAGACCGGCTGGAGTCCTGCTCTTTAGGCGAGTTCTAATACAATGGGGGTGCGTTCGGGCCTGGTGTTATTTTGGGACAGAAGATATATAACCTCAAACTACTGATGTCAGTGCCTAGGCTCTCTCAGCAGCAATTCTCAATTCCAATCTTATAGTATTTCACCAGTCAAAACACGATATCTCCGACTTATACATAGAAATCCTACGCAGCGATGCTCGTAGTGTGAAATTCCATCACCTTATTAAGCAGCAACGCTACCAACGCACAAGACCTGCCATATCGATTAGCTATACAGTACCCAGAATGATGGCATTCAGCGTACCTCTCCAAGATAGATGTTGAGACAATTTTCGTCTATATTCGGGTTGTTAGCACGGAGCTGGTCGAACGTGATCCCAGCATCCGCGGCGATGTCGTTACATATGTCTCCCTCTTCGACAACATGTGTGGGCTGGCAGTCCTGGCCCGCGAGAGCAAGACACAATGTCTATTGGGTATTGGATCAGGCATACCGGAGCCAAGTGGAGGAAATGACATACGTCGCCTTCAAATATATTGCTGCATTGTGAGTCGACTTTGGGGTTCGCGCTGGCCAACTGGAACCTAGGAGGGGCATGGGCCGCCATTGGATGATAGTTACGATATGGTCAAGATACTAACGTCGATACGCCTTGCGCAGCTGATATCAAATCGCAAGTGTCTCCGGGCTGAACTGTGTAGGTACGAGCACAGTTGCCTTGGGGCTCGAGGGGTTGCGTTCCTTGGGGTCGGACCCCGGCTGGCGGTTCGATTGGGGCTTGGGCTAGGGCTTGGGCACCGGCTAGGGGTGGAAATGAGTTTCGAGGCGCCAGCGAGAGGAGATTAGATTACCAATGTAGATGCTAGCCAAGGCAGCGGAGAAAAGTTGAACAAACATGATATCTGAGGGCTGCTGGAGTGGTGTTCAAGTGTTGGTTGCTTGACTGAGGATACCCGCAAGAACAAGCCGGCCTTTATACTCCCAACGCGATTCTAAACAAAAGCCAATGCATCCATACTGGTAGCACCGACGGCATCATACTGCTGCCATTGGATGGCTATGATTAAAACAGGAGATTGCATTCGTCCCAGACTAAGACTCCGAGTTCTTCTAGTTCCAGAAAACCTCCCCATCATACAAACTATTGGCCATCCCAGGATTATTTCGGCCACCTAGCAGGCCCGAATTGAGGCTCTAGTAAAACTTAGACCATTTTCGCAGATGCGAACCAGATTAATATATCATTCTCTATATTCAGGTGTTAGAACCAACGACTCGGAAGGAATTCAAACAGGATCCATTCGAGGCGGGGAGGTAGGGGAGGGATGCATGGGAACACACTGTTGGGAGTAAAGTATCATCGAGGATGTATCGTACGGCACCGGTTCAAACGCGTTAAAGATGTGAGAACCATGAACCGAACAACTTGAAGGTATACCGTACAGCGGCTTGATCGCCGTCTAATCCAACGTAAGATGGGTACGAGGGTTCCCTTGCCGGTGCGCTTGAGCGCCAGGCAGTGCCAGTGGAACGGCTTGCGATGGGAAGATGGTCGGATTAGTATTATAGCATGTTCATCAGTAAATTGTGGAAGATCTGGTTTAGCCTGGCAGTTCTCACCAGGGATAACCAAATTGGTAATGGTTCATAACCCTCTGGCCAGGGCTGGCCAGACCTCAACCGAGCTGGTAACTCAATGGTGAGCATGACACCAAGTTGCAAGTGGATTGAGAAGGTAGAACCAAGATTCGGAATATGTTACAAGTCAATACGATTTTGGTGAGACATTCCAACCCTTGGCCAGTCCGTTTCAACCCACAATACTCAACCGCCGAAAGTCATCCATGCTATATTCATCATTGTCTACTCGGAGTCATCCGGCTGAGCTCCCGCTGTCTAATTGAGTGTCTTCGTGTCGGGTGTAGCTCTCTCCCTTCGATTCCTCGTTACTCTCCGATTCATTAGGCCTTAGGCCTTATTGTTCACCGCCGCATTGCCACTTTTATGGTGAGTACAATCCTGGATAAACTTTGCGATCATGCACCAATCTGACCCTAGGCACTCTACACAATCGATGGCAAACAAGGTGGAGCACTGATAGGAACAGATAAGAACCGATCCGCACCCATACACGTCTTTCTTCCTCATACTACAACATTCGTTCACAATAATACTCCATCAGACACTGTTCCTCGACTTTCAGCAAGGAAAGTCATCAATAGCATGTCCGTCGAGCACAAACACCCCTCGGGATTACCGCTTGTGGTATTAGGACAATGGTGAGTCGGTGCTCTCGAGCATTACTTATATACTAATCCTAATCCTCCACCCCGGATCTCCAGTTAAGATCGGCAATAGCACCCATCGGTGCATGGTGCATGATTGTAGGTGTCGTTTCCCCCTTATACCACTGGTGGCGGTTTCATTTACTGGTAATTTCCTTAGTTGTGCAGCTTGCGCCCAGACACCTTTACTAGCAGTATAGAAATTTTCAGCTGAATTCTAAAGATACCGGTCTGAGGCAAGCTCGAAGCAGCCGGCAGGTGGGATCGGTGAGTTTGTCCGTTCTTATATTACCCAACACAGTATCTAATATTCACCACGTCTATCATAGGCGCAGCCTCGTTCTGACTGCTAGTGTAAATTTGTCACCGGTCGGATGGGACTAATGCCTGATGGGCTCATGGTGCGGACAACTATCGGGGTGGGGAATAAATATTTCATGTAGTTCCAATGATGTATTAGTATGCATAAAGCTCTAGCAATATACTTGATTGTTGATTTTATCCAAGTTTCGTCATGATAATATACCATATTACATAATTATTGAAAGTAATTTCGGAATCAAGATTTGAAATCTACGGCCAGATTGCTCAGAGTATTCCAAGGCCTTGCGAGGCCTTGCGAGGCAATACCACCATTGCACGGCTGGGATTGATGGTCAGGACACACCAGGATGGAAAATGTGACGAGGCATTTCCAGGCATTTCCTAGCATTTGAATGGGACCTGGAATCTGGTGCAGGATGGCAATGCTGGCAGTGGATGGCAACCCTTTTAGCCACGTTCCAATGCTAAACCAGAATACCCCTCATTTGCTGATGTTGGCACCTCGAGGCTCAGCGAAGCCACATGGCATTATGTAAGCGTGACCCTAGAAGGGCTGTAAATTCGTATGACGTACTGGCATCATGATGTTGACACTGGCAGTCGTCTTGAACACTATGGTAATTTCATGCTAGTCTTCATTTCGTAACCCAATCTATAATGATTCCGAATCGTCACTGATAGACCTAATACCATAGCTCAACCCCAAGGGGGGGGGGGGTCTGCCAGGGCTGTCGCTCTTATCGCATTTACGGGCCTCCATCGCAAGGCTCAACAGCCACTGCGATCAGTAATTCTCGTGCCCTCAGCCATATCATCGCCATCCTTGACGGTAGATTAAAATACTCGCGACGGATTCTGCCTTCTTCATCACGCCGGGTTTATCCTAGCGCTCCTGTTCATATTCCTGGAATCCCACCGCTCCAAGAGCCATCCCTCGAGGCGTTCTCTTGTTGATGAAAATGCTTCAAGTCATTGGGAATATGACACATAACTGAATTTAGTGTGGAGACTAGAATGTAGTGAAATGAAACGAAATCTCTAAGCTTGATACATGATAAATTTAGTTGACAACTCGGATTCTCTAGTGTGTTCCTAACTTTCGGATTGAGAATGGACATGTCGAATTATCGTCCTCACAGGTCCGGGAAACTTCAAAGCAAACGAATGGATTCGAGTATATCTAGTATGCCCCGTTCGGACGCGCAAGAGAAAAACTAAACGAGCGACCAAGTAAACCACGTATGTATTATATATCTAATCGAGGAGTCGGGCCAATGGTCGCCTCATGCAATTTATCAGGACTCCATCACCATGACGCATTCCATTACAATGCATGTTACCCAGAATAGCCTAGTATAATCCGAGTCATAAACACAACTTCTATAAGGTAGCAATCCAACACTAGCCCCCATGAGATACGCACCCAGCATCATTGAGCACTACCAAAAATTTCTTCCCTCAGACGCCCCCAGCATTACACTGCTGGAGTGGTGCATACCACTCGGTCGTCCCTGCATAATATGGTCACTAGTACCTCGTCGCATCATCTTCCGGCGGTGCAGCCCCATGCTGTTGCTTGATTGCAGCCGCCCTTCTGCACCGTTGTCACCTCGTTGGAGTCACCCTTTGGTATGACTGCACAGTCGAGCTTCGCCTGTTACCATCAATCGTGTGGGGGTGTTTGTTAATAGAAACGAGCAACGAGTTTTATATTATTTTTAATCCATAAGTTATCTAACGACGGACGCGGGAGTACCCGTCGATAAGGAAGTACGCCTCGGCACTATCGAATGTATTACCATACACTGACGGGCAACGAGTTAGGCAACGGCCCGGGGTTCTCAAAAACTAACTGTAATACTAATTGGCCGGGTACCGTCACCAGATTGGGGACAAGCGCACAAGTGAAGAGGGAAAGCGATGATGCTTTATCAATCAGATGGAAAGGGGGCGAATAGTCCCAAACCGGGCTGCCGCTCAGACGCTGGTGTCGTCGCTGCTTGCTCTGTTGGCGCCTGGAAAACACCAACCGGGCCGAGGTATTTCGTGTGGCGTGTCACGTGTCAACGCATCACCTCGAGGAGGACGTCAGACAGTAGAGTAATAGCGCCCCGTACGCTGGACTGGCCAGCGACGCTCCTCTCCCAAAAATTTCTAGTGCACCATTTGGGGTTTTCAAGCTTCTCCAGCTTCCAAGTTCCCAGTTCCGTGAAGATTGCGTGCGTACTCTGCCTCATGCATCAAAAGATGGTATTGCAGAAAGACGCGGCGGAGAGTGGTTTAAGTTGCACAAGGTTTACGCTACTCTATGTGTCTGTAGAATTAATAAACTCCGGATAACTATTCATCTCTAGATACCTCCGGCCTCCTACTCCACCGATCCATTAGAAACTGGGTGTAATTGACCGCTCTCTCCCAGATTGTCGCGCCGCCCCTGGCCTCAGCATCCCACTCCATCTCAAGCTTGCTATATAGCTGCATCACCACATAAACCCTATGATCCTCCTTGCGCAATTCGCACACCCAGCCCTTGGCCGTCTGGCGTTCCGTCTTGAGCAAGCTCCCGTACTCCAACACCAGTACAAGTACCTTGACTGACGTTTCTGTAAATATGACAGGTCTTATGTCGTCAAAATCTTCATCGTCGTCATCAGAATGGGGAGCCGCGACGTGTGTAAGACGGGCGTGTAGCTGATCGGTACCTCACTGTACGTTTCCAGTGGATTCTCGAGGCGTAGGTGTGTGATGTGTGAGAACAGGGCGCGTGTGCCGATGGAATCGAAGGGTGGTAACCCGTGATATTGGGGCACCCGGTTATCGAGTACAAGGAGGTGGAGATCACCAATCCTCGCGTGCGCTCTGGCACCAGGGAGGCCGTGGTGCTCTGGGAGGCTGGATATATTCAACCGGAAGAGGTCGCGATGATGGATGGCGAGATGGGTCACGTTTTTACAGTATCGTACCACGGATCCCAGGGTATCGGAGGCGAAGGGAACCCAGAGGTGGCGCACGGAACTGGCGGGGTTGAATGTAGGGCCTGGGGGACACGCCGGGGGAGCTGAGGTCATCAAGCGGTTAAATGCATTGAGGTAGGTAGTGTTTTTGATAGCGACGGTCTGGTACAAGAAAGGTAGAACGAGATGGCGGACCCAAATGGCGACCTTACACAACGCACGACAGGAAGAAGTCGACGATTTCGCCGCATAGAGAAAGATGGTGCGGAGGATCCCACGTGGGAGATCGACAGATGTAGCCAAGTCGGCTCTTGAATGTGTGCGGTCCACCAATAGCTGGGTATATTCGGCCGCCCTCTCCCATATCGTTATGCCACCTCCTACCTCTGCATCCCACTCCTCTTTAAGATCATCGTACAGCGGCCTCACCACATACACACCGCTTCTCTCATTACGCAGTTCACACACCCACTTCTCAACATCCTGACATTTATCCTCCGGCAAGTCGTCATGCGAGAGCACAATCACGAAAACCTGCACTGATGTGCGTTCAAGTGCATCGAGTATCTCTTTCAGATATTCTTCAAATATGGGTCTCAGATCTTTCTCCGGGTCGCGAAAGGGGATCGCTAGGTGCGTCAAGCGATCCATGTGGCTGAAACGTATTTCAGCTTCGAGAAAGGCCGGGTCTTCGAGGCGCAGATGAGTGATGCGCCGGAAGAAGTGGAGGTTCTTGTCATTGGAGTTTTCGCACAGCGACCAATCCTCACCGTCGTATGCCCAACTAGGGTTGTCAAGCATAAGGATACGCAGATCGTTGGTCTCCATGAGTGTGTCCTTAGGATTGCTGAAGCACTTTCCGTCGCTCACGAGTTGAGTAAGGCCTTCATAGGTGCTAGCAAGGTGGAATAACCTGGTGCAATGTCGCATAATATCTAGCCAGTTTGTATTATCACTGGGGGCCCATATGTTGCGCACGGCTTCTGCAGGCTTGAATCCGGGGCTTGGGGAGCACACAGGATGCAGGGAAATCATGTTCTCAATAGCTTGGGCAGGAACGGTGGTGTAGAGGAGAGGGAGGGCGAGGTGGCGGACCCAAGTGGAAACCTCGCAGAGCATACGACAGGACAATGTTGATGATTGCGCCACATGGAGAAGGATTTTGTAGACGAGCTCGAGTGGGAAGTCAATGAGCATGATATGATGATTTTGCTACGCAGTGGGAAATAACTCCACCAAATTGTATGGGGGGGGGATTGCGAGGTGGGCCACGTCGTAGTGCCACGCGATCGCCACCGATGAGTGTGAGGGTCTCGGAGGCGTTCGACGCAACCGATGGGCACGATGGGCGGAGTGAGGTGGCGGATCTAGGAAGAGACCTTACAGGAGAAGCTTGTCGATGACTCTGCGTCTTGGAGAAAGCGATACGGTGGGCATGCCGTTGGAGCTGAGGGCAGCGTTGAACTTGCTGGTATGTATTTGCCCAAAAACCCCTCTCAGAGTCCAAACGTCATAGGTGTTTGTCCGTATGGATACATGTATCCTCCTGAAGGTCTGGGTAAATATCGGCTGCTCAAGAATAATTTGGTCCTATGCTTCCATGCTGCGCCATCGTTTCGCCCTAACGCTCCCGCGCAGAATCGTCTCCATCAACCAAGCTTCTCCCTTCAGCAAGTTTGAGCAAGTTTTCTCCAAGGATATTCCGGACCCCCCGCTTAAGATTTGAGAACCCGATGCGTAAAAATTGGGTGCTACACAAACTTGGTGAGATGGGCAACTCTCGTTCAATCGCATCACACACCTGCGCTTTGGGAACTCCATTCGAGGGAGGCACTTGTACCTCTTGCCTTTCCTGGAGCATTTTCTGATGCATTTCGATAACCTTGGGCTTGGGGATTGTGACCCCTGCGGTCGGGCAGTCGAGGTATTGATGTATGACCGCCTGGACAAGATGGTGGAGTTTAGCATTCGATTCCCATAATCATGAAGGAAAGGTTTATGCAACAATGCAATGAAGTTTTTGCATAGCAAGCCCGAGTGAAATGGGACGCGGAACTCAGAGGCAGCGCGACAATTTGGGGTGCGACGGTTGGCTACGCCCAGTGTTTGATGGCCTAAGATTCATATAACTTAGTAGGTGAGTGGATGATTGAAATTGACGGATCACGCTCAGTGTGTACTTCCCATTATCCTGTCGTTTGTGAGGAATGAACGTGTCCTACCACTGAAAATTCACCATGCAGGGAGATTTAATTTTCGCGGATGAGTTCGGGTGAGAGGTCAGTGGTAGTCCATTAGGATGGAATATTTGGACTTGGGGGCGGCAACCTGGAGGCCTTCTCCTACAACTACACCCAAAACCATTATTACGGTCAGTGGGTATTATCAACCCTTATTTGATTTGGCGAATAAACCCGAGCAGAACATGTGGCGGAAACATGATAGCGCCGAGGTCGCGCCCACTTAAAATTTCATAATGGCCCTCCTGATCCATGGCTCCAGGGAGAAACACGAACAAAATGGTTTCAACTTCCACGTGGGGTCGGCCGGGGTCTTGCTAGACCCAGGTGAGTTCTAATAGAATGATGTGATACCGTTCAAGCCTAGTAGTATTTTTTCTTTTGAAACAACAAGTGTGTGCCTTCGAACTGTTAGTGCTAGTGTTCTAGGCTCTCCCCGAAATATCGGCAAATCCAAATAGCGAACAATATCCATTTCATACTATCTCAGCAGCTAAAACGTGACATCTCTGATTTATACATAAAAATCCCACCAAGTCTCGACTATTCAATTACTTCACCGAGGATTAAGCGGCAATGCACAAGGCCTATAATATAGATGAGTTGTACAATATAATATCCAGAACTATCGCATTGAGCGCACCTCTCCAGGGAAGATGTTGGAGCAGTCGGAGTTCACGTTCGCGTTATTAGCGCGGAGGGTGTCGAACGAAATCCCAGCACCTGCAGCGATGGTAGCGCAAGTTTCACCAGGTGTAACAACGTGGACGGTCTGGCAGTCATTGCCCACGAGACCAAGACACAACGTCTACCGGGTATTGGATATTGAATTAGGCATGCCAAAGCCAAGCGGTGAAAGTAGCACACCTGTCCAACAACGATATTGCTACAATCGTTGTTGATTTTGCCGGGGTTCGCCGAGTCCAACTGGGCCCTGGAAGGGAGATTAGCAATTACTGTTACTATATGGCCCAGATACTAACCTCGATACACCTTGCGTAGCAGTGATTGAAGCACAAGTGTCCCCAGCCTTAACTGTGTAGGTACGAGCACAGTTGCCTTGGGCCTGGGCTCCAGCTAGGTGTAGAAATGAGTTTTGAGGTGGAGGGAGGAGAGATTCACCTACTAATGTAGATGCTGGAAAGGACAGCGAAGAAAATCTGAACAAATGCGAACATGATATTTGAGGGTTGTTGGGGTGGCTGGTGTTCAAGTGCTGGCTGCCAGTTCTGAGGTTACTCGCAAAAACGAGCCCGCTTTTATACTTCAGATGGAGTCCTAAATGGAGTCCAATAAATCTATAACAACAGCGCCACGGCAAAACTGCCGCTGTTGGTTAGCCATTCTGAAACCACGCCATAGTTTTGGGATAGAAGCAGGAACGAGTCCACCCGGTGGTAGCAGGAGACAACTCGAAGGGGACCAGTTAACACCGCGAGCAACGAATGATTAATGGCCGTGGATAAACGTGGGTTGGACCCACCGGAGACTGTCAGTGGAGCATCATGCACTAGAAATTACCTGAAAGCTAGGCCTAGCCAGGTGGTTGTATTTCTAGCTCTTCAGTTCCCGGAATTTCTCTGTCGTATAAGTTATCTCCTAGGCCATCCCAAAATTGTTTCGGCTTCCGGTGGATGCTCTCGTGGACTAGGACCGGTTCTAACCGATGATGCGCCCATGCATTCTAGAAATGTGAACAAGTTTAATATATCACTTTTAACCAAAATAAAAAGGCGTACCGAATGCAAGTAATAGAAGTAGGACTGACAGATGATCCAGGCGGGATCAACTCATGGCGTGTGAAGAGCATACCCAGAGGTTGAGGAGGGGTGCATAGAAATGCAAAGCTGAGGGTCAGGTCGAGGGAAGACGTACAGGAGGGCACTTAGACTGGCATGTGTCCAAGGCGTCTTTAGAGTGCGGGGTTCGTCAAGCATGGCGGGTACTGCGCGGCTGTTCTGGTAGCTATCTATTTTCGCACCCAGATTAATAACAACGTGTTTCAATCCTGTCCTATTGTGACTCTCCACACCAATGAGATTGACGACCCGTAGTACGAGGTTTATCTTGCCAGTGTTTGAGTAATAGTTATAGGACAACTTACAATGGGGACTTGATGCATTGATGGTCAAATGTCCGTTCAATTTTGGACAGAAGTTACGTTACTATTGGGGCCAGCGTGACTGAGGGACAAAATAATTCTGGTACAAGGACAAACTTCGACAGAGTGTTTCAGCCATTTGTATCCATCCGTGCCGATCGTTGTCTTACTATGCTGTGGTTCTGCGCTAGTCCCCAATTGTAAGTCCATCATAGCAGTTCTGAGCTAGTGCTTCGGCTCACTGGCAGGGGCCCAGCTGTACCATGGCTTGCACTTCGGCTATAGACATCGCAAGGCTCAATAGCTAGATGCATAGTTCCAACTTCCCGCGGCCACGCTACCCTCCACGGTATCCTTGGTGCGCTAAATTAGAATTATCGCTGGATTCTCCGTCACGCTTCTGGATTACGATTAGCCTGGCGCTCCCGTTCGCATTCCCGCTCCAAGAAATGTTCCTTGGGGCATTCACGTTTAGGAAGGTCATCAGAAGAATAACACATAACTGGAATTCAGCGTGGAGGCTAGAACATAGTAGAGTGGAAAGGAACCTCGAGGACTGATGAACGATGGAATTAGGATCAGCCAGCACATTTCTGGTAACTCCAGATTGAGGACCCCATGCTAACGCATTTGAGTGGATATTGCAATGTATCAGCATTACTCGGAGTAGCTTAGTACAGTCATAAATGGTTGGGTGTATTGGAGACGCACTACAGGTAACAACAATACACCCCATGAAGTGTGCAACATACTCAACACCATTGGGCGCTACTAGCAGCACTGTCATTCCGGTGTCCCTAGTGCGGCAGCAGTGCATCCCATCACTTCGTCTTCCCCGGGTGATATGGCTATCGTCGGCTTGTCGTGTCGCTGGCCCCCAGATGATGTAGCCACTCTGCCGCCGTTACGACTGCGCGATCGGGTTTCCTCCTGCCTACCGTCAGCCACGTCGAGGTTTACCACTGGAGCACTAGGTTTTAGACGTGTTCTAATAAAGTAGCAACATATCACTCAAGCCTGGAAATATCGGCTTCGAACCGTTAATATATTATCAGTGCCCCACGCTCTCCAACTTGAAGGATAGTAGCGAAATCCAATAGCGAACAGCATTCATTCCAATCTCATAGTAGTTCACTTGTCGAAAGGTGATGCAATTGATTTATTCGTAGAAATACTACCAGACTTGTATTATTCAGCTCAGCAATGTGCAAAATCACATTCCTACGCGAAGGATTGAGCGGCAACGCATAGAACCTGTAATACTAATTAGTTGCTTAATACTCAACGCAATAACGACAATACCTCTCCAGGGTAGATGTTGGTGCAATTCGCGTTCACATTCGGGTTGTTAGTCCGGAGCATGTCGAACGTGATCCCAGCACCTGCGGTGATGGTGTCACAGCCTTCACCGGATTGAATAATGTGCGTGCTCTGGCAGTCGTGGCCTACAAGACCGAGGCACAGGACCTATCGAGTATTTCGTCAAGAACATCGCGGATAAATGGAGGAAGCGCACCTCTCCGACAAAGATGTTATCGCATAGCGTGTCGATTTGGGGGTTCGCCGAAGCTAGCTGATACCTGGGGAGGTGCATAGGTTATTATTAGATTGCGGTTGCATTATAGTTAAAATACTAACGTCGATGCGTGTTGCGCGGCGGATATCTTATCGCAGACGTCTCCAGACGCGACTGTGTAGTTGCGAGCACAGTTAGCGACTTGGGCTTGGGCCCCAGCTAGATGTAAAAATAAGTTTCAAGGCAAAGGGAGGAGGACTCCGACTACCAATGTAGACGCTTGAAAAGGCGGCGAACAAAATCTGAACAAATGCGAACATAATATCTGAGGGCTGTTGGAGTGGTCGAGTGCTGGTTGTTTGACTGAGGATACTCAGAAAAACGAGCCGACTTTTATACTCCAGATGGAGTCCTAAATGGAGCTTGATGCGTCTTCAATGCACCGTGGTGACTCGTTTTCTGTGCGAGAAACCGAGATGGGTCCATACGGTGCACATCAGTGGTAGCTGGGAGAAATGTATGTGACGGGGATCAATTACCGCCGTGAGTAATGGACCACCTTGTGTAAAAGGTGGGTCCTGGCGGGCGGTGGGTACGGCAACGGCAATGCCGCCAGATTGCGCACAGGCAATAGAATTAGAAACGCCTCGGAGCTCGCGTCTGACGCGGGTGTCGTCCACGTGATATATCCTTGACTCAACGTGATCAGAATGTCCGGATTCTGCCCATGGGAAGATCAAGATGGAATAAAGTTGCTTCCCGAAAGGACCTAATTATACCCGGATCGTGACTCCAGCTCTGGCCTATTTTTAGACATGGGAATGTTCAAACACCACGTCCATGAGTCAATGGGAAATTGAATATCAGGTAGAAGGCTCAATAGTACTACAGCCTGATGGACAAAAATCTGTTCATATTGAATGAAAAATTGCACTGGTTTGGAGCTTGGGGAGGCATCGGCCGCATCTTCCAAATCTACTCCGAGATGTTAGAGTCTGACCCTCCATCAGCCGGGCAGCAAAGTGTCAAGTAATATATATATGAATCGTACCGATTTGTCAATCGCTGGGCGTGCTCAGCCATCCTTTCCCAGATCATCGCAGAGTTTCTTATTTCAGCATTCCGTTCCTTCTCGAGCATTATAATGTCTGCCATTCCTCTTTCCGTGGCTATTTCTAAATTCTGCCAATCCATGTCAGTCGATTGACGCACAACAAGCATACATTTCTCGTACCCATGTAATTCGTACCGACTCATCAGCAGCCGAGTGTGTTCAACCGCCCTCTCCCAGATCGTCGCACCACCTCTGGCCTCGGCATCCCACTCCATCTCAATGTTACTGTACATTTGCGCCACTGTGTAGATCCGTGGTTCCTCCTTACGCGACTTATAAACCCAGTCTTCGACCTCTCTGCGCCACTCCCTGCTGTCCAGATACGGGTGCACAAACACCAATACAAATGCCTTGAGCGCGCGCATAGCTATCTTGGCCATTATGCTGTCAAGAGCTTTCCCTGAAGTACCGCCACAAGATACCGCGACGTGTGTTAGGCGGGGCATCTGACTAATTGGAACCTGGGAGTACAAATGCATTGGATCTCCAAGGCGCAGGTGCGTGATACGCGCAAAAAGATGGTGAGTGTCGACGGAAGTGTGGGGCTCCGAACCAGGGCTTAGCCACCCGTGATAATCCAAACGGTTCTGGAGCACAACGATGTGTAGGTCACCCACCCCCACATGTTCTCTAGCTTCAATGGGGCGTTGACAGTGTTCTGGGAGTCTTCCAGGGACGGCCGCACCGGAGGGGAACCGCAGGAATTCGGACTGGTGGATGGCGAGATGGGTGACATTGTCGCAACGCCGCAAGATGGACTCGAGTGTCGGGGATGGAATAGGAACCCAGAGGTGGCGCACAGCATCGGCAGGGCGGAATGCAGGGGGGCACGCTGAAACGGCTGAGGATATTGAGTGATTAAATTTGTCAAGGCGCATGGTGCAGTCAATAGCGACAGTCCGATATAGGAGCGGCAGGGCGAGGTGGCGGACCCAGGTCGAGACTTCGCAGAGCGTACGACAGGAAGAGACCGAGGATTGTGCTGCACGCAGAAGGATCTTGCGGACAACCTCGTGGGGGAGACCGGCTGGCACAACCAATTCGATTCTGGATTGGGTGCGACAGTCCATCAACCACTGCGTGTATTTGACTGCCCTCTCCCATATGGTTGCACCGCCCCTCACCTCTGCATCCCATTCCTCCTCCAGCTCGCCATACAACGACCTTACCGCATACACACCAGTCACTCCCTCATCGCGCGCCCTACACACCGAATCCTCAACATTCCGGCATTTATCCTCAGGCAGATGATCATGGGATAACACAAGTACGAGGACCTCCACTGGCGTACCCTCAATCACGTCGCGTAAAAATCCTGGGTGTTCTTCCGCAAAGTAATCCAAGCCACATGGGACTGCCAGATGCGTCATCCGGGGCACATAATCCCCGTGCATTATCTCATTCAGGTCGGCTGGGTCCTCGAGGCGTAGGTGGGTGATCCGCTGAAAGAAGTGGCGGCTCTTATCACGGGGGTCTCCGTGTAGCGACCAATAACAGCGGGGGTTCTCGAGCATAAGGAGGTGTAGATCGCCCGTCCCTATAAACACATCTTTGCGACTGCTGCTGTCCATGACTTCAACGAATTGAGAGAGGCTCTCGTAGCTAATCGCGAGGTGGGACAGTCCGGTGCAATGCTGCATAATATCCACCCACTCCACATCGTCCCAGGGGCCCATATGTTACGAACAGCCTCTGCGGGCTTGAATTCTGGGCTTGGGGGACAGCTGGGGCGCAGTGAGATTACGGTCTCGACGGCGTGGGCAGGCACAGTGGTGTAAAGGTAGGGCAGGGCGAGGTGGCGGACCCAGGTGGAGACTTCGCAGAGTATGCGACAAGACAAAGTCGACGATTGTGCTACATGGAGAAATATTTCATGGACGAGTTCAAACGGGAGATCGATAGGCATAACGAGCGGACAAGATGCAGGTCCTTAAGTGTGTCAATGTTTACCCAAAAACCTAGAAGATACAGGGACAAACATCCCATCATCGAACCAGCATCACAACGACCGTCCACTCAAAATTTTCCCTGTCCTCGGCCCATTGGTATCTGTGGCTAACACCCCTGGCCAATGGAAGATTGTCATGCGGTCACAACCCCGGGCAATCCCACACAAACGTGTGGTGTCATACCGTTATACACGCTTTATCCTCCTGTTCTTTCCTATTTAAAAAAATTGTATTGCTTGTTCTTCGAGCATCGGTTCACGAACTTCACCGCGAATAGGTATGTTTCCCCACTCTTCCACCATTTATCAAGACTCATTCAAGAATCTAGGACGTAGAGTCTTTTTAGCATCTGGTTGATCGATTGATCATGTTGCATGAACGTCTGGACGACCCCAACCCTGACGTTATCAAATCCGAAGTAGCGGTCCTCGAACTCTTTCTCGCGTGCCGCAGAAAAGAGGATCAAAATCAGCAGCGCCCAATCTCATTACCGACCAACCATTAGCCGCGAAGATGCTTTTGGCTCAGTCCCTAGTGGGGATGAGCACGTTCCAGCCAAGATCGTGGACGCGATTAGCGATAGAAGAAAGAAAGAAAGTCCAGACTGTGAGGATAACTTCATTCATAAACCGTTGAACCTCAATCAGTTTGATTATCTACTAGCTCCGATTCGCCCAACAACAAGAGGCAAGCAATTCCGCCAAAGTCAGTGTTCTCGGATGTGAACCGAGCTCCACGTCTGGTGCTGGTGCATGGTGTCAAAACCATGCCTGGCGTCATCTCCTAAATTATCGTGTTGCCCCTGACCTTAGCGTCCTATTCCACCCCAAGCTTACTATACAATTCCGTCACTGTGTAAAACTTAGAGTCCTCTTTGCGTAATTTACACAACCAGCCTTCGACTGCCTGGCGTTCCACCTTGCACAAGTTCTTGGGTTCCAGCATTAGTACAAGTGCTCCAACTAGCGCGGCTGTAATAATATCAGGTATCATGCCGTCAAAATTCTTCTGGTCATCATTAAAATAGGCTACCACAATGTGCAAGGTGATACATATAGCCGAATGGCACCTCAGGGTACTCGCTTAGTGCCCAAAGCGTAGCTGCATGATGCGTGAAAGAGCGTATTCTCGGGATTATCAAAGCACCCTCCAAGTCGAACAAAGCTCTCGTGGGCGCTGGCAAGGTGGGAAAATCCGGAGCAGTGCTGCATAATGTCCACCCAGTTTGTATCGTCATTGGGCCCATTTGTTGCGCACGGCTTCTGTGGGCCTAAATCCGGGGCTCGGGGAACAGACAGGGCGCAGGGAGATTATGGCCTCGATGGTGTGGGCAGGTACGGCGATGTAGAGGAGGGGTAGGACGAGGTGGCGACCCAGGTGGAAACCTCGCAGAGGGCACAGCAGGACGATAGTGACGATTGCGCCGCATGGAGAAGAATTTTGTGGACGAGCTCGGGCGGGAAATCGATGGACATGGTGGATCGCGTGTTAACTGTGTGTGCCCAGCGGCGAGTAGATGACTTGAACATGTTGGTGTTTACCCGCAACTCTGGGTAATACCGCGACCTGGTCGCTATACAGCAGAAGCCCGGTATTGCTCAAAGTTTGTTGGCCAAGCTGAAAACCCCAAGGGGTGCTGGATTTGCATAAACTTCGCGCAAGCAGACGAACCGAATTTCCTCCAACTTTTATAATTACGGACCTGAGGTTGGGGCTTGGTGGCGCTGAGTGCTTGATGGGGTGAGAGCCTGGAATCATTGACACGCTAAGTTTAAACTTCGACCTGAAGGTCCTGCTCGCCCACAGCATCTTGAAATTATTGGTAATACTATTATTAATTAGTGTGGAACGGCGCCGCCAAACAAACCCAACAAAAGGTTTCCCCACCCCAAATTTGGCTTTGGACGGCTTCATGGCAGCTTTGGAAGTTTCGAGTCCACTCAACCCCCTGGCTTCTGGTCACTCTTATACAAATTTCCATAATTGATATTTTTTCACTTAGTTTGGATGCACGATATCATCAAGTTGCGGTTCCCACCATCCCACAGGGACAAAGTCAGATAAAAAATGCCACGGTCTCAAGTCACGGTCAGAAGGTGATCTGACTCAGCCGCAGCACTATCTTCCTTTCTTGCCATTGAACTTGAGCTGGAACCCCGGTAGCGACCGACTATCTTTCAGATACACCATGATCATACAAACGAAGTCTACTCCACCAACGCCTCAGAAACAACCATACCACCGGCATTGGGTGTCGGTATTGATTGCCGGATTATTGGTTTGTTCTGTGCTTGTGGTTGAGATCTTTTTGCGCCCCGTTCGCTTCTCTGGGTGGGCTAACAGCCTTACGAATGACGCAGGGCCTCCGGTCTTAGACCATCCATTTTCTTGGGATGACGTACGTTCTAAACATGCATCTGGGGTATTTCGTTCAAAGGATCTCTCTAGGTAAAGCCAAGCCTTGTTCTTACTTGGCAAGACTGCTACGAATCGCGGCAATGTGCACGCCTGATTGTAAGCCGAATCCCTTCCATTACCGATCGACTCGCTGACTTGCCTCAAGGTTCCTCGCAATTACTCTGACCCCCAAGCGCAACTGCAGTCATTGCACTTGCCCGTGTGCATCGGCTCTTCCCATTGGATCCCCTGAGTACCGAGGGCCAGTTCTTGTTAATCCAGGGGGACCTGGAGGCAGTGGGGTGGACTTTGTGGTGCGTTCTGGGGAGGCGATGAGTAAAATATTAGGCCCCCAGTTCGACATAGTTGGATTCGACCCTCGAGGTGAGGTTTAATTATGGGAAATCAGTATGATATCGGTACTCACCCATATTCGAAGGTGTTGCGCGTTCAACCCCAAATGTCTCCTTCTTCGATACCCCGGCGGACCGGGCGTTGTGGGGAGGGAGTATGAGTGTCATTGCTAAAGGTCCGGGAGTGGATGGCCTCTCCAGTGAGTGGGCTCGGGCGCAACTTCTCGGCCAACTTGCTTCGGAGCATGATTCCAACGTCCTGGCACACATAAACACGGATAATACCGCTCGTGATATGTTACAGATTGTCCAAGCTCACCAACGAGAGAAGCTCCAATATTGGGGGTTTTCGTATGTCCCTTCACCCTCTACTATAATGCTACTGACTTACAGCCATCAGCTACGGGAGTATACTTGGGGCTACGTTTGCGGCCATGTTTCCCGTTTGTTGCCCGATATTATAAGATTCGCATTTGTTTCTGAAGATTTAAACAGGACAAGGTTGAACGACTTGTGATTGATGGTGTTGCTGACGCTGAAAATTATTATTCAAGTATGCATTCGAAATCGGTTCCTGCAATTGGTGACCTTACAATGAATTCCAGCACTTTGGAATAACAACCTCCTCGATACCGACAAGACACTCCAAGCCTTTTTTGATGGCTGCGCGCTCGCCGGCCCCGATCTGTGCCCATTCTATGCACCGACCCCCGATCAAATTTCTCAAAATCTTACTGCCCTTTATGCGGCGATCAGCGCTCGGCCAGTTCCTGTTCGCACCGAGACTGGCTACGGGCTCGTCGATTATGCCCGCCTTCGGCGGTCAATTTTCCAGTCGTTGTATCAGCCTACCAAATTTTCCTTCCCCTTTCCAAGGGCTTGGCCGATTTAGCCTTAGGAAATGGCACAGCCTTATTCGAACTGCTAGCGACGCCCAGATTCAAGTGTTCGTGCGATGGGTCCGATCCCCCCGCATATGTAGCAGTCGAAGCACAAATGGCGATCTTATGTGGCGATGGACAAGCAATCCCTCAGGACTTCGAAAGTACAGAAAAATACTACGAACAATTCTCCAATACATCCCAGTGGGCTGACGTGTGGGCAGGAATACATATCGGCTGCTCGAAAGTTCCTTCTTCGTGCTAGTCTGTATGTGTGCTGACGCCTGTTTTTATATTAGAGGATGGCCGAACTCCCCCAAGACCCATTTCCAGGGTATCTACCCCCGCCAGTCTTGTGTCGTGCTGTATTCTCAAATATATTAACAGGGCCTTTCTTGGCCAACACGAGCTTCCCCCTGCTTTTAGTGGGGAACACTGCCGGTGTGTGGGTTCAACTATTTAGCACGAAAGGAGCTGACTATTGTAATTCAGACCCTGTGACACCTCTCTGGGCGTAAGATCCCCAACCATTAAATGTTATTTCTAGTGGACAACTAACCTCAACCTCGTCCAGAGCTAAGAAAATGTCGAGAGGATTCTCTGGGTCTGTAGTATTGACACAGGACTCTCCCGGCGTAGGTGTATCCTTTAATAGAAATGCTGGTCTAATTTTCCCTCCACAGCATTGCTCTATTTCAGGACCGTCCACTTGTACACAGAAATACGTACGCGACTATTTCGTAGATGGCAAGCTTCCCCCGGATGGCGAAGTATGCCCTGTAGTTAGGACGCCATTCCCGAAGCAGGAAGCGCGAGATGTGGAGGATCAAACATCCTTCAATTCTGAGGCTATTTCACTCGAAGACCGTGAACTCCTGGATGCCATAGAGCAGATTCACTCCTCACTATCATTCGCTACACAACACCCGATGAATAGGCTGGGTGGGTTTTTCTTGTGATTCAAATCAGCCATGGATAATCCCGTGCAATACACGTCGATAGCATGGGTCGGCACTAAATTTCTCCAGATCTGAGACAGCTCACCTTGGTTAGCCAGGTCTCTGATTGAGTTATGATATATATCTGTTTTGATACCTTGAAGTGAGAGGAGCGGGCTGGCCGCCCAACGGGCAAGGTCAGTTAGAGTCCCCGCCCGGACCTATCTACTGAGTTCTGCTTCTCGTCGAATGTCTACTTTCAGCCACAACACCGCTTATACTCTTCGTAAGCTAGGTCGGGGGGGGGGGGAGATGGGGGTAGCGCGTCTCAGTCCAACGCACTTTCTGCAGTTTGTAGGTTTGTAGATTACATTGGATGAGGACCTAGCGCAGCACCATCATAAGTATGGGTTTCAGATCCCCCTCACCCAACGTGGCACGGGTGTGCTGATTGGAGGACTCGATTGGCTAAAACCATCAAAGCGAGCGGTCCGGTGTATAGAGATTGTTCAATACAGGATGGGTAGGGCGAGATAGCGGAACCAGGCGGAGACTTCGCAGCGTACTGCATGAAGCACCAACAATTGCGCTGATAACAACAGAATCTTGCGGACGGGCTCAGGGGGGAGGTCAATGGCATAGTGATTGTGCTCTGAAACATTATAGAAGAAATTTTGTCCACACAAGCTCAGGCGGGAAGTCCAAGAAGAACATCAAGACTGTTTCAAGATGGATTTGGAGCAATAACTGGTAGTTGGAAAAATATCAAGTTTGAATTCTCAAAATCATCATGGGTTCAGGCACATATTATAACCACCGAAAACGTCGACTAGCCAGCAGCCAGCTAGGGTGATTTAGACGACCTCTGAAGGGCTCGCGCGAAACATCAAAACCGCCCAATTCTAAATGCCAACAACATGATTGGTGCACGATGGACATACATCTCTTGTACATACATGAATCATACCCATTCATCAACTGCTGGGTGTGCTCGACCGTCCGGGCCTCTCCTATATCGTTGTACCGCCTCTGACTTCAATATCCCAGACCTGTTCAAGTGGATCCTGCTGCCTCACCGCGTAAATTCGCTTATTCTCCTCGCGCGACTTACATATCCAGTCCTCAATTGCCCGACATTCACTCTTGATCAGGTATTCCGGCATCGACACCAACGCGAACACCGTAATCGCCATACGCGAAATCATATCGATCATCTAGTCCAAACTCTCGGACGTCCAATCAAAAATCTTCTCCGCACTGGCATTACCACAGGGAGCCGCGAAATACCGTGACATCTCGCAGATCGGCAGTCTAATGGCCGGTCAATTGGGTACCCGAGACGCAGGTATATGATGCAGTGGAACAGGGAATATATGCCGTTGACAAGTAATCCAGCGACCAACCGAGGTTGTATACATGATTCTGGAGCAGGGCGACGTGCAGATCGCCCTTTCCTGCATACAATCTGCTCCCGCTGCTGAAGCCTGGTGCTTGCCTGGGGGGCGGAGGAATAACATCGGAGAGCTTCACCAGATCATATGGGCTGACGACAAGGTGTGACATGTTGTAGCAGTGTTGCAGGATAGATGTAAGAGCCTCGGGAGTTCAGTCGACACCCACAGCTGTGGCGCACGGCATTGGCGGGGAAGAATGCAGGACTCGCGGACACGGCAGGAGACTTGAGATAATCTATCGGGAAAACGAATCGAGGTGTGTGAGGGTCCAGCGCCAGTTCAAATGTGTTCAATGGTATGTCAGTTTGCTTAGGACCCCTTCAAGATCCCAGTTGGAAGCTGGCCCCCGCCACTCGGCTGCTTGTTCATGTGGATGTCTTTTCCTCCTGAAGTCCTGGGTAAATACCCACCACAACCACACAGCCCACGTTCCAAAATGCAATCACCATGCCCGTCAACCTCCCACCTGAGCTTCTCCACAAAATCCTGCTTGATGCAGCACAAATATCGCCTTCATCTTGCCGCGTCCTTTGCGAGGTCTCGTCCTGGGCTCGCCGACTCATCTTACCATTCTCGTACAGAACCGTCTCCATCAACCACCCTGTCCCCTTTGGCAAATTCGCTCAAGTGGTCGTTTCAGGCCCCGTGGCGTGTCCTCCAAGCCCTAAATTCCGTCCCGCTGACGTCTTACGCCACCTGTGGGTCTCTTGCCCAGCCAAGACCCTCGAGTCAGTAGTGAGACACTGCGACAACGTAACACACCTCGCTATCCACCGGGGCGATCTCACGCTACTCGCTAATGCAACCATTCCTACAGTAGGGAAAGAACACATGCAGGGACGAATGATCTGCACATTGTTCTGCTTGAAAACCCTACGCATGAAGATTTTGTCCTGTACGATGAGGTTGATGGCGTGGGCAACTCCCTGTTCGAGCGCATCACACACCTGCGCTTTGCGAACCCAATTAAGCTGCACCTTGGGATGGTTGTATTCCTCATGCCCCGCCTAACGCACTTCGCGATGCCCTGCGGTGATCTTGGAGTTGAAGATCGTGACTCCCTGCTTGAAATAGTCGCACATGCGTCAATTGAGGCATTCGTGTTGGTGCTGATGCACGAACATCTGGACAAGATGGAGCGCAGGGCGATCGAGGATTGGATATGTGAGTCGCGTAAGGAAGAAGAAGGGATTTATGCGGTGACACCGCTGTATAGCAAGCTCGAGATGGAGTGGGATGCCGAGGTTAGAGGCGGCGCGACAATTTGGGAGGCAGCGGTTGAGCACACTCAACGATTGATGAGTTCAGGTATGAAAAGTTGATTACACCAGGCTGGTGATGAATCGAACATGATCCGGGTTCATATACGTAAAAGGTAAGTGAATGGTTGGAATTGATGGATGCACGGTAGCGCTCAGTTCGAATTTTACAACGTTCATCCCATGTCCATGGACTAAACCCCCTACGTCCTGAAATCGCGTGCAGGATCTGCTATGGTTCCTATAATAGAATGATACACTGCTGGTAAGGAAGATACGTCAAACCGTTACTTCGGCGCCCAAGGTTTTTCATTGGGCACATTATAGCCAGGTGGAAGGACCAGGATGCCTTTCCAGCAAACAGAGATATCGTTGGTTAGATGATCGTTCAAACTAGGCCGGGTTCCTCCGATCGTCATGGGTCCGAGCCCGCAGCACAGTATCATAATCACCGAAACCTCAACAAACTTGTAGATAGCTAGTAAATTTGAGGCGGCCGCTGACGCGCTCACAAAATAGGCATATATTTATTGTACCCATGTGGATCATACCCGGCTCACCAGCCGCTGGGTGTGCTCAACCGCCCTCTCCCATATCGTTGTACCGCCTCTGACCTCAGTATTCCACTCCTGGTAAAGCCTATCCTGCCCCACTGCGTAAATCCCTCCATTCTCCTCGTGCAGCTCACACACCCGGTCCTCGACTGCCCGCCATCCATTCTCGCCCAGGAACTCCTGCATCAGTACCACCACGAAGACCTTGACCGACGTGCCTGAAAGTCTACCAAGTACCCAGTCTAAATCTTCGAATACCTGGTACAAATTCCTCTCTGCATTCCCACCGGGAGCCGCGAGGTGTGTTAGGCGGGGCATGTCGCTGATCGGCAGCCTGGATGCAAATGCCGGCTTAATCGGGTCCTCCAGGCGCAGGTGTGTGATACGGTGGAATAAAGAATGTGTACCATTGACATAGTAACTACTGCGGGATATCGGCCACCCTCGGTACGCGTAATTCTGGAGCAAGACGACGTGTAAATCGCACTTCCCTGCGTGCACTCTGGCTTTGTTCTGGTGCTCGGGGCTGGGAGCGGTGACGTTGGAGAGCCTCACCAGATCGCGGGGGTGGACGGCAAGGTGGGACACGTTGTCGCAATACCGTACGATGGGTGCGAGGGTCTTGGAGACAAAGGGCACCCACAAGTGTCGCAAGGCATCGGCGGGGCAGAATGTTAGGCTCGAAGGGCACGCTGGGGGACTTGGGTTATTGATTCTTCAAACGCACAGAGGCGATTGGTCCCACCGATGGAAACGGTTCGGTACAGAAAGGGCAAGGCGAGGTGACGGACCCAGGAAGAGACCGCACAGAGGGTCCGGCAGGACGAGGTTGAGGATTCTGCCACTTGGAGAAAAATGATATAGAGAAGCTCGAAGGGGAGAATGGCGGGCATGGTTGAACTTGAGCTTGGGTGGGCTGGGGGGTCTGTGCTGAGCAAAGTATCCAGGGACCAGCTACGCCCAGAACCTGATATGTCGTGTCAAATGTGTTGGTTGATGTTTGACTAAACCCTTGGGGGTACGACTCTAAACTTGGCTCGGGTATGGAGTTCCGAATATCAGTGAGCATCATCTCGACGCTGGCAACAGCAAAAAATCCGAATAACAAATAGCACCCATTCGAAATCCCATAGTATTTTATGAATCAAAACATGATTTTATTGATTTATACATGGAAATTTCACCATCTACCATCTAGCAATGTCCGCAATGAATAAAGCCGCATCACTTCGCGAAGGATTGAGCAGCAACACATAAAACCTATAACATTGATTAGCTACGCAATATATATTAGATATAGCATTACGCACTTCTCCAGGGTAAATGTTGGTGCAGTTTGCGTCCACATTTGGGTTGTTAGTGCGGAGGATGCCAAACGTGATCCCAGCACCCGCAGTGATAGCGTTACAACCTTCGCCGGACTGAACGATGTGCGTGTTCTGACAGTCTTTGCCCACAAGACCAAGGCACAACACCTATTGGGTTTCCATTAGGCGCGTTACGGCTGGGTAGAGGAAACAGCGTACCTCTCCAACAAATAGATTATCGCACAGTGCGTCGACTTGAGGATTCAACGAGGCCAACTGGTACCTGGGGAGTATGAAGGTTATTGTTGGATTGCGATTGCGTCGTAGTCAAGATACTAACGTCGATGCGTGCTGCGCGGCGGATATCCCGTCGCAGAAGTCCCCAGGTGCAACTGTGTAGTTACGGGCGCAGTTTGCAACTTGTGCTTGGGCTCCAGCTAGGCGTAGAAATGAGTTTTGGGGCGGAGGGAGGAGGAATCTAATTACCGATGTAGATGCTAGAAAACACAACAGAGAAAAGCTGGACAAATGCGAACATAATATCTGAGAGTTGTTGAGTGAAGAGGCTGAAATGCAAGTCTTGGTTATTTGACTGAAGATATTGACAAGAACGAGCTGACTTTAATACTTTCAACGGATCCTAAATGGGGCTCAATATGTTTTCAACGGCTGCGATCAAGGCGGCATACCACATGTTCTATAACCAGAAATTGCGGCATAGTGGCCTATTTTTCCTGAGAGTCCATACGATATACATCGCACGTTTGATGGAAATCGATTACTGCCGCGAGCGACGGATAAAAAGGTGTTGAGTATAGGTGACTGGATGTCAGTGAGAACGATATTGGTAAGTTCGTTATTGTGCTGCGGTCGCGTTTGATGTGGGTATCGCCCGTGTGATGTATCTTTGACTCAACGATTTGGATTCTAGACCACGTCTTGACTATCCATCATTTCAAGAACCTACGAGCTGCGACAAACATAATTCTAATCGAGAGGAATCGCTCACCATGGGTTCTATTTATATTTGGATCGTGACTCCGGCTCTGAACTATTTTTGAACCATGGGAACCTTCAAATTCTACAACAACTGAGTCAAAAATCGAATATCTGCCAGCGGGGGGCCCGTTACGACAGATGGGGTAGAACTCGAACCGAAGAATATCCCCGTATTGAGTGAGCTTCTCTTTGTGTTGTCATAGCCCACCACACCTGTAAAATCTACTTCGAAACGTTCGACTCATTGTCAACTGGGCAGCATAAGGCGAGCATATTTTTGTACCTATATAGATTATGCTCCCCAACCCATCAATCTTTAACTGCGGCACACCTTCTCCAAGACCACCACGCTGCTCCCAACCTCTCTATCTCAATATCACTACGCAGCTGCATCACCGCGCAAACCCTCCTTGTGTGCCCTTCACGCAGTCCTCGATCGCCCAGTAGATGCTCTTGATCTGCCCATCATCAGCACAGGGACACTAAGCAAATAAAAGTCGCAACAACGATTCACGGCCACCCCAGTGTTTAATCAACGCGCTAAGTCGAGCGTTGAAAGCGCGTTAGGCAGCGCACGGCATTTATAGGCCGGACTAAGGTGTGGGAGTAAATAAGAGGAAACTCTAGCTGGGTGTCATCGAGGGATGCCATAGTTGATATGCTTACCCAGGCTCAAGGTCAAGAAGGAGAGTCCGAATTCGCTACATGCTGCGGGTAACTTGAAGTACCGCCATCACCGCAAGGCCCCAAATACGACAATGTATTCCTCGTCCGTAGATCGGAATCCTAATAGCTTCACCACTCACGCCCCTTCACTCGCATGCTCCAGGGGATAATTAATGCGGAAGATAAGAGAATCCATGGGCAAACAACGGCGGAAGGGATATGGAAAAGGCGTCGATCACCACCAAAAACCAGACAACCAACCTCTGAAATAGCCATGTGGAAACCAGGGTTGGTAGTGTGTAGGATTCGGCTTATGGAAAATGTATCGTGTAATCTTTTAGGAATGGGATGGTATACATGCTGCGGGACTAGGTGGGATAAAAGGCCAAGGGTGCCATAGCCCGAAGCAGGATGCTCCCATCCGGGGGTTCGCATTAGAATGGTTGGGGCTCGTAAATAACAGTTTAGATGCACTTTCTGTAAACCCATCATCGGTCACTTATCCATATAAAACAATACACGTGTTTCTCACCTATTAGGAATCGCACCTTAACCGGGTGTATTCAAATGCTCGCTCCCATATGGTAACACCGCCCCTGACCTCCATATCCCACTCCTTCTCATACCCATCGTACAATGATCGCACCAAATAGATCCTCTTATCCACTTTCCGCATTCCACATACCCAATCTTCAATGACCCGGCATTGATCCTCGTCTAGATACGCATTCGAAACAATAAGGACAAAACATTTGACCGCTGTATCTTGGACCACCGTCGGGATACACTCTAGCTCCTCCACACTCACGGCGCTGCATGGCACCGCAAAGTGTGTCAGGCGGCGCATATGTCCTAAACGCAGAAGACGAATGCGGGGCCCGAGCGGGTCCCCGAAGCGCAGGTGTGTGACACGCGCAAAGAAGGGGTTGTCATACGGGTGATGGGCGGATCGCGTGCGGTTGTGCAGCATGAGAATATGCACGCCTTCCACACTAGTTATATTTGAGTTCTCCTTTGGGATGCCGTCGAAGAGATGGTCTGTATCGCGCGCGTCAATGGCAAAGTGCGAAAGATTACGGCAGTACTGGAGGATGAAGGATTTGATCAGCTCCTCGGTGCGATTCGCTGATTTGAATGCGATCCAGATGTGACGGACGCCGAAAACCTGGTGAAATGCAGGGTCTGGGGGAAGTACGAGTGGGGCGCTATGGAAACAAAGAACATTGGGAGGGTTCGGGGGGTGATAGAGATGGTGGCGTAGAGGTGAGGCAGAGCAAGGCGGCGGGCCCAAGTGGAAACCTGGCAGAGAGCATGGCAGGATGAGGTGGATGACTTGGCTGCGTAAAGAAGAATCTCGTAGACGAGCTCAGGAGGTAAAATATCTGCTACGGACATTGCGCTAGCAGCACTGAAGCAAATCTGATGGATCGTCGCGTTGTTGTGTTTGAATGTCTGGCTCGGGAAAAATACATAGACAAACACCTGGGAAGGACATAGCCACTCTTATCTTGAACCCACAACCGACCCTGGGATCCGGGTCTCATTGGCTGCAGTTCGGGGGGTGGGCAGCTCAGAGATGAGGTTGCCGAGTGCTGAGCAACCAAGTCAACAGATCACTTCACTTATGATGTACTAATGTGAACCCAGTCAACATGGCTACGGTAACTGAACGGCATCTATTTTGCAAAATCTGACTGGTCCAGAATCCAGACTTTCCAGGCCCTAGTCAGCCCGTCGGCGCGCAGCAATTATATGCTTCTCTCACCTGCGCGGATCACGTCCGACTCCTCAACACCTCAGTGTAATCCACTGCTCTCTCCCAGATCGTTGCGCCACCCCTGACTTCGGCCTCCCATTCCTTCTCATCGTCACTATACAACGGTGTCGCCGCGTAAATCCTCGATTCCTCCACGCGTGACCTACATACCCAGTCTTCAATCGTCCTGCACTCCCACTTATTCAAGAAGTCGTGCATCAACACTAATACATATACCTCAACCGATGTGTTTGCCACGACACCGAACACCCTTCGGAGGCCCGTTTCCGTGGTATCCGTCCACGGTACCGCGAAATGCGTCAGGCGGGGCATGTGCTTCAAGTGTATCTCAATACTCGGCCGTGGTGCCTTGCCACCAACGAGACTGGGTCTCCGAGACGCAGGTGCGTGATCCGCTCAAACAGGGGATGGCCTGCGTCCCCGAAAGTTGAGGATAATGACCAATCATGACTCGGGTTATTCTCAAACAACAGGATTTGTAGGTCGCCCGTCCCTTCATGCGCTTTCGTTTGTCGTCTACGGCGGTGGCTCTGACGGGCAGATGATTCAGGGATAGGATGCTTTGGAACAGTGGAATTAATAAGCTGTATGAGGTTGGATTGGTGGATGGCGAGGTGGGTCACGTTATTGCAGTGTCGCATGATGGACTCGAATATCCTGGAATCGGTAGGAACACACAGATTGCGCACTGTGTCAGCGGGGCAGAATGCAGGGGTTGGCGGGCATGTCACATGCCCCGAGGCGATCAAGTCAATGAATCTGTGGAGGAGGGGGGGCAATTCGACGGCGACAGTGGTGTACAACATGGGCAAGGCAAGGCAGCGGACCCATGTGGAGACCTCGCACAGGGTACGGCAGGAGAGGTATGACGATTCCGCTGCATAGAGAAGAATGTTGTGGACAACCTCGAGCGGGAGGTTGACGGACATGGTTGGGCCGACCTTAAGGCGCTTGCGATCCATTAATTCCTGCGTGTGCTCGGCGGCCCTCTCCCATATCGTTGGCCCGCCCCTCACCTCGGTATCCCATTCCTCCTCGAGGTCATCACATAACGGCCTCACCGCGTATAGAATATCCTCTCCCTCTTCGCGCATCTCATACACCCAATCCTCGACCTCCCGACACGTGTCCTTGGTCGCGTAGTCAAGCGACAGCACGAGCACGAAGACCTCTACAGATGTTTCATCGACCACTGCCCTGAATACTTGCATCAAGTCAGCCTCACTACACAAGAGTGCCAGGTGTGTCAGACGGTTCATAGTGTTGATGCCATGGATGCTCAAGTCCGCCCCAGCTGGGTCTTCGAGACGCAAATGGGTGATACATTGGGTAAATTGAGCGGTGTGACATCGGAGTCATCATACCCTTCGACATCTAGGCCTGGAAGGAACATCGACTCGTCCATAGGCCGACAAACGAGCACATGCAGGTCATTTGTGCTCCGCAGCCTTGCATCGGCAAGCCTCATGAAGTCCCTGTGACTGAGGGCAAGGTGGGACATCCCGGTGCAGTGTTGCGTAATATCCCGCCACAAGCTGTCGTAAAGGTAAGCATTGGGAGCCCATATATTGCGCACAGCCCCTGCGGGATTGAATGTAGGAGATGGTGGGCAGACAGGGTGCATCGCGATTATGTACCCAATGGCATGAATGGGGATGGTGGCGTAGACAAGTGGTAGGACAAGATGGCGGACCCAGGTGGAGACTAAGCACAGGGTGCGGCAGGACAAAGTCGAACTATGGGCTGCGTGGAGAAAGATCTGGCGGGTAAGTTTGTGTGGAGGTCATAGGCATTGCGGGTGTGCTCTGGTGTTGGATGTGTAGACTCAGCCAAGGCCCATATGATCCGAATATGTTGATATTTTCCCGGAGTCCCTGGAGAACAGGGGCATGCGTCCAGATGAGTGGCGCGCCTCGAGGCCTAGACCTAATTGGGAGGCGAGGAGTGACACGCTCAAAGTGTCCACGGATACAGTACAGACGCATGGCAGGAAGCCAAGTTTGTGCGTGCAGGGCCTTACGCATTTCGCCTTCGGAATACCGGAAATACCCCAGTAGTGCCGACAGGCATCCAAAGTACGACGGGGAAAGACATCGCGCGACCATGCCCTGCTCGCACAACATGTATCCCTAGACACTGGAGTAGGCCGCTGGGCAGTTAGCTGGCATGAGAAGTCGTACAGCATTCAGTCTGGGGTTGGGTGGCCCGGCGACTTGGCCGCTTGGGCAGGTGTAACAACATGCGTTGTTGTAGGACTGATTTGTTTCTTTGATTGCCGTTGGCTTTTAAATTTGATTGTTTCTTCTTGAGTAAAACAGCTTGTTCCTCAATCGATTATTGCCACAAGATCGTATTGACGTGTACTAGTTCCCTATGAAAACAACCTTCGCCCATTGACAACCGGGCTTGCCCAAACACTTTAAATCCTGTGCAAACGAGCCATCCTGGCCCCACTAGCACAAATGGTTGGCTTCCCTTGGATTTTGACGACGCGACAAACGTCATAATAATCACACTCTGAGTATCAAAAGAGCTCGGGGCCTATGTAGAGGTGGAACCAAAGCCGGGAAATTGTAAGTTGTTGCGGTGGACGTTTACAACTACAAAACACCAACATCGCTCTCACTAGAATTCAGAAATCCCACGGGCGTTGTGCGGGTCTTCCAACACATGGGTCGGCATGGAGGTCTCTGCTCCGCACACGCTCCTTGCGGTGGGGCATGCGTGCATGTAGAGCAGGGCGTAGGGCAGAGAGTGTGTAGCCAGATGCAATGAAGGATGTAGGAGCTTCGTGCTGTATTTTCGCGCAACTGTGCGGTTGAGACGAGTGGTATAAGAGGCGTGTGGTGCCGTCGGGTTTCGGAGGGCGTGAATGTAGTAACTTGTTCCGCAATGGACACTCGACAAGGATGGAATATTGAGGCCAGAGGTGGCACTGAAATATAAATAACGGTTGAAC
This sequence comes from Infundibulicybe gibba, assembly GCA_015501065.1. Classification (NCBI taxonomy): domain Eukaryota; kingdom Fungi; phylum Basidiomycota; class Agaricomycetes; order Agaricales; family Omphalinaceae; genus Infundibulicybe; species Infundibulicybe gibba. Next base: position 48,330 of record JADNYI010000116.1, read on the forward strand.
GCTCCCAGCCGCTGGGCCTCGAATGCGTAGCGGTATTCTCTCCGCAGCTGAGTAGCTGACTTGCAGTTACGTTTGGCAATTCGTAGTGGTGTAGTACTCGCCTAGATGTGATAATGGTGACGGCTGTCCTTCTAGTTTTAAGGCCCTAGAACATATCTCAACCGCACGAGTGGTCGTTTAGCACCGGGCCTTCCCATGTGACCATACATCGCTGATATTTGGGTCGTGTAGTAGGACTAAGGACACTGTTGGGCAGCAACTATCAGTGTATGTTTCTCGGGGTTGGAGGCAGTGAAGCAGGAAGATCGCAAAATTGGGATTCGAATATGTTAGTATTTTCCTGGAGCCTCTGGAAGATGCAGGGACAAGCATCTGAGTGGCGTGCCTGGCTCAACAGCTGGGCCTAATTGAGAAGGCGAGCCTAAAGTTTAAACTCGCCTAAACTCAGTTCGAGAACACCTGGCATTCGGCTGCCTCCAAAGGCTCATAATAGTTGGAGGGCGAGTGTTGATCATCCAACACATTCTCATCCAACGTGGACCATCGAACCTACTATGTCTGCTAGTGTTCACTTAACGGCCGCGCCCAGAGTCGGTCTCCCGCGTGAGCTTGTTATCAAAATCTTCCTGTGTGCAGTCCAATCATCGACATCGTGCTGCCTCGCGCTCTGCGCCGTCTCCACCTGGGCCCGCCACATCGCCCTTCCGCACCTCTACACCACCGTTTTAATCAACCACACCTCCGCCGAGCTATTCCTCTCGACCACGGCCATACCTCTCGTGGACCCCCGAGTCCCGACTTCCAGCCCGCAGACTTCGTGCGTCACCTCTGGGCAGACTGTAGCAGGTCTCAGCTCCTCACTATCATCCCACGCTGCCGTAACATCTCTCACATCACCATACCTTCCAGCGGCTTCAGGTCGTTCGCAGAACCCCCCCTGCTGGAGTACTTCTCGGCAGGGGGAGGCGGGGGCTGCGATATACATGTACTCATGCCTCACCACTTTCCCCAATACGAGCGGCCACCGTCACAACACCCCCATGGGATTCAGCTTTTTGATCGTATCACACACCTGCGTCTGACGCAGCCGGTGGATCTTCGTATGGAGCTGTTTGTAGGCTACATGCGCCGCTTGACGCACCTCGCAGTGTTGTGTGGTGATGCGGACGTGAGGGATCTTGCGTATATGTTACCAGTGGTTCAGGACTCCTCAATCGAGGTATTCGTGCTCGTGCTATCAGGTGAACATCTGTCTGTGAATCAGTCACAAGAGGTCGAAAAATGGGTGCGTGAGACGCGAAGGGTGGAAGAAAGGATCTATGTGGTGAGGCCACTGTGTGACAAGGTTAAGGAGGAATGGGAAGTGGAGGTTAGAGGCGGTGGGACTATTTGGGAGAGGGCACTGGAATACACCCATCAATTGATGAACCATAGAAATTCCAGAACTGAATAGGCTCCCGGTAGTAGTACGGTTTTGGGAACGCGGTGTAATGTTGGCAAGCCGCAATCAAACATCATTGATTGATGCAGTAGTGAAGATGAATATCTTCGCGTAGTTAGTAGTGATGGGGTTGTGGGAGGGGGAGAATGTTGAAGCCAGCAGCAGCGCGATGACATGGGAAGGGGTAAAATACTGGCGGCATTAGACAGTATTGTACTCAGAGCTCAGCAAGCAGACCTATAGCGTTGATTTCATGGTCAAATCTCTGACCGAGTTCACCCCGCTATCCATCGCACATACCGGATAGTCAACAGATCGTTTCATGTAGTGTGATAAGATAAACGGACCATCAGACCATCAACGGATCCAACGACATGGCTATGATAAATTCAACCCTTGGACGGTATTTGTTTTCTAAGGTCTGACTGCCTGGGATCTAAGATTTACAGACCTTGGTCAGCTGCTGGCGCGCAGCAACCATAGGTTCTTGCCAAGGCGTTGCGAAATGCGTCAGACGGGGCATGCACTTCAACCGCACCTCGAGCTGCGATGGCACTCCGGTGGTCAGCGTGATTCGGTTGAAGAGGGGTGATCCTTAAGATCAAAGTTTAAAAAATCAGTCTGGATACTCGTAGTTCATGAACAACGGTATCTGCGGGTTGCCTGTTCCCTCGTGCGTTCTTCTGAATAATCTATTGGGGGACTCGAGGATGGTGGAACCCAAGAGGCTTATAAGGTTGGTTTGCCCGACGGCAAGATGGGTCACATGATTGCAGTACCCCAATGGATGTAAACATCTCAAAATTGCCAGGAACACAGATTATGTACGGCGTCGGGGGACAGAATGCAGGGGTTGGCGGGCATGTCATGCGTTTCAGGACCATTGAGCCAACAAAGCTCTTGAGAGAGGAGGCGCCGCACATGAAGACAGTGATGTACAGGAGAGGAAGAGTGAGGTGGCGCGCCCAGGTGAAGACCAAGCCCAGGGTATAACAGGATGAGAATGACGTTTCAGAGGCATGGTGAAAAATCATGCGGACAAGCTCGATAGGAAGATCGACGGGCACAATCAGGCCGATCCCAGAGCGCACACGGTCCATCAATCGCTGTGTGTGCTCGGTGGCCTCATAATGTACACAACATCCTCCCCCTTTTTGCGCATCTCACGCACTCAATCCTCGTCATCTATGCACGAATCCTCGGCCGTGTGGTCGGGTGGTAGTACAAGCATGGGGACCTTCACTGGCGCGTGTTTAGTCGCCGCCCAGAAAATACCTGCATCAAGTCAGGCCATGCTGTCATATTGATACATCATTTGCTTGTCACCACAGTCCAACAGTGATGCATCAAATCCTGTGGCCACAGTCAGGCTCAAATACCCAGTACACCACATGATATGATACATCACCACCTGTAATATAATCACATGATTCATAGATCACATGCTCTGTCCACTGGGTTTGAAACTAAAACAAACACCATCAAAACATGTTTTATATGTTTTTTTGGCTCCACACACATGCAAATGTTTCACTCTATGTTTTTTCTGGCCTCAAATTGCAACATATATATATCTATGCCCTTCCCACCCTAACCAAACCCCAACCAAACTGCAACCAAACTCCAATCAAACTCCAACCAAACTCCAACCAAACTCCAACAACTCCAACTCTAACTACCTTAACAACCCTAACTCTAACCAAACACCTTAACAAATAATTACTGTATTGGGTTATATAATGTATCACATTACATAATTGGTGATGTATCATATTATGTAATGCATCATATTGGGTAATGTATCACATTATGTAATACAATTGGTGATGCATCACATTACATAATACATCACATTGGGTAATGTATCATATTATGTAATACAATTGGTGATGTATCACATTACATAATACATCACATTTATCATATTATGTAATGCATCACCTTGGGTGATACATATGTGATGTATCATGTGGTGGGGTATATCATGTGATTTACCAGTATTTGGGCCTGACTGTCATCACAGTGTTTGATGCATCACCCTTGGACTATGACAACAGTAAATGATGTATCATTCTGACAGCATCTGGTGATCAAGTCACTTTTACAAACATTGCCACACGAGAGCGCCGGATGTGTTGGGTGATTCATGGTACCTAGGCGTAACTCCAGGTCTGGGTTAATCGAGTCTTCGAGGCGCAAATGGGTGATACGTTGGAAAATATGCATTTGCGCGAGATCGCCATCCCGGTCACGTAGATGCTGATGCCGATAAAATATCAATTTATTTTCGGCTTGAAATATGGGTACATGTAGGTCTTCGTATGTCTCCAGAGGTGCGCACATATTTGTGCTTTGCGATCCCATAAAATGGGCGAGACTCCTGAAGTTGCCAAGGCTGAGGGCGAGGTAGCAGACCTAGATGGAGACCTCACAAAGGGTGTGGCGGGACGAGGTCGAAGCTCGTGCTCATGGAGCAGAATCTTGTGGAGGAGCCCTCGCGGGAGATCAGCAGGCATAGCGATTGACCTGTAGGGGGTGTTGAACAGAATTACGATCCGAACCCTTTGCTGATGTTTACCCAAAGCTTTAGGAGGGCACATGAGCCTACGCAAACAAGTCATGCACGTAAATTACCTGATACCCGGCCGCCGCCTAATAACACATCAGGAAAAAACTATGAATCTTAATAGAGTCATGTAGACCATATAGCATTTGTAGACACTGTGACAGTTGGACACTTATCGATCCCCGTGAGCTTGCCATCGAAATCAACCCACGGCCTCGCCCTGCCTTGAGTTTGCGGTTGGACATTCAAATACATATTTTTTGACAAGCCAGCTGCAAGGTTGAGAAATGGGTGTATAATTCCCAAATTCTCCTCCGTTGTCGTGGTTGTAATACATATGACGCTACCAATCCCTCTGGGGTCGCAACAGCGATTCAGAGTCACCCCACCATTCGATTAGCGTTTGCGGAGTCGAGTGCTCTATTCTCCAGCTTCTCATACAGTGCTACAAATTGTGTTAGATGGAGCACAGCATTTCGGCCCAGGGTGAGGCGTTGGAGTAGTTATAGACGAGAGGGGCTGGAGACATCAATCTTGTGGGTGTATGGGTAGGGCAGAGCGAGGTGACCGGTGGATCGAGCTTGATGATTGGATAGGTGCACCAATTTGAGCGAAAGGTCAGCGCCGGCCGTCATAGTTGAGATGTTCGCCCGTGCTCAAGATCAAGAAGTATGACATTTTTGTCTGGGTGCAACCCCCGGAGAGTACATGTGGAGGGGCATGAGCGGTGAGGCCATTGGGGATGATAGGTGTTGAAGGCGCAAGAATTCATAGGTAAGTACTGATGAAAGGGTATGTGATATCTATGGCACCGTCCATTACTTGTCGGTATACATAGAACAGTGCACGTCTCTTACCTATTGGGAACCACACCTTAGCCGGGTGTATTCAAATGCCTGCTCCCATATAGTAACACCGCCCCATATCCCATTCTTTCTTGTGTTCATCGTATAATGATCGCGCCAAATAAATTCTCTCGTCCGCTCTCCGTATCTCGCATACCCAATCTTCGACAACCCGGCACTGATCCTCGTCTAGATACGCATCCGAAACGATAAAGACAAAGACTTTGACCCCCGTATCTCGGACCGCCGTCAGGATACACTCTAGCTCCTCCACACTAGCAGCCCCACATGGCACCGCGAGGTGCGTCAGGCGGTCCATATACTTTAAGGGCAGCTCCGCACAAGACCACAGTGGGTCCCCGAAGCGCAAGTGTGTGACATATGTGAAGAAACAGCCGTCATATGAGTCATAGGCAGACCGTGTGCGATTGTGTAGCACGAGGACGTGCAGGTCTACCGCGCGTAGATCAGGTGTCTGGTCCTTTTTTGCGTAAAAGAGATGTTTTGCATCGCATGCGTCGATGGCAATGTGCGAGAGGTTGTGGCAGTACCGGACAATGTAAGCCTTGGTCCGCCCCTGGTTGTAGTCTTCTGATGTGAACGCGAGCCAGATGTTCCGCACGGAGGTGGCTGGGTCAAAGTCGGGGTCTGGAGGAAGCACTGGTGAAAAGCCTAGGGAAACGAAGAACGCTTGGAGAGATTGAGGGGTAGTGGAAACGGTAGTATAGAGATGAGGCAGGGCGAGGCGGCGGGCCCAAGTAGAGACGTGGGAGAGAGCATGGCAGGACGAAGTGGATGACTTTGCTGCTTGAAGGAAAATTTCATGAATGAGCTCAAGAGGTAGGGTATTTGCCGTGGACATTGCACAAAAGCGCCGAACTCTCAGGAATCCGATGCAGGTTCTCTGAGATAAGGTTTTTAAATTTTACGCGGCGCTGGGTTTGAATGACCGGCTCCGAGAAAATACATGGTCAAATACGGTGGAGACTAGTCATTCGGCCATCCACACATCAGCTTGATCACAATCATCATGCCAGCCTCTAACCTTCCACGCAAACTCGTCCATAAGATTCTGCTCCATGCAGCGCGAACTTCAACCTCTACTTGTCGCACCCTCTGCCAGGTTTCCATCTGGGTCCGCCACCTTGCCCTCCCGCTCCTCTATACTATCATCCCTATTCGTGCCATTAGGTCCATAACCGCGGAGCGCCCCATCTACCCGCCGACTCCTACATTCAATCCTGCGTGGGCGGTGCGCGGCATATGGGCCCCTGATGCTTACTTTAACAGTAGTCATTGGCGGGATATCACACAACACTGCACTAGGATGTCCCACCTCACCGTCAACCATGAGAACTTCATGCGGCTCGCGTACGTCATGGCAGGGCTGCGATACACAGACGCGCGTGCTGAGGTGGGCGACCTTCACATGCTTATTTTTCAAAATCGATATGGATTGTTATTCCTTCGAAATCCAAAAAACAAGAACCAAGTCAACCCGGTCATGAATACCGGCTTTGTTCGACGCATCACCCATCTGTGCCTTGAAGACCCTATTGAGCCGGGCATTGACATCCTTCTTGGCTCCATGAGCTGGCTGACACATCTGGCACTCTTATGTGGTGATGCCAACAAGCATGAATGGACGCGGTTACTCAGCGTGGCGACTGACGACACGTCCGTGGAGGCCTTTGTGCTCATGTTGTCGCCCAGCTACGCAACCAAGGACAAGTGCCGGGAGGGTGAAAATTGGGTGTATGAGATGCGTGATGCGGGGAAAGACGTTGTGTATGTAGTGAGGCTGCTGTGCGATGACCTCGAGGAGGAATGGAATTCTGAGGTGAGGGGTGGTGAGACAATATGGGAAAGGGCCGTCAAACACACGCAAGAATTAATGGATCGCATGGACTCTAGGGCTAGCCTGATTATGCCCGTTGATCTTCCCCCCGAGCTTCTCTATAAGATTTTTCTCTACGTCGCTGAATCGTCAACCTCGTCTGGTTGCACCCTATGCAAGGTCTCTACCTGGGTTCGCCACCTCGCCCTACCCTTTCTGTATACCACTGTCTCCGTTGACCACACCTCCCTCAAAAGGTTCTACAACTCAATAGCCTCAGGGCATGCGACGTGCCCACCAATCCCTACATTTCATCCCGCCATGCCGTGCGCAATCTCTGTGTTCCTTTCGATTCCAAGATCTTGAATCCACCATGCGGCACTGTAATAACGTGACCCACATGGCCATTTACCAATCCAACCTCAGGCGATTTATCCCTGCCACCATCCCCAAGTGTTCCAACCCTGAAGTACACCAGGGACAACGTCGCAGACGGCAAACAAGGGCGAATGAAGGGAGAGAAGACCTACAAATCCTGCTGCTCGATAACTCCATGGGTGGTGACTGGTCGATGTGCTTAATTTTCCAAACCGCGGGCCACCCCCTGTTCGAGCGGATCACACATCTGCGTCTCGAGGACCCAATCACATTGGGCATGGATGCACTATGGGATACCACTGAGACGCAGCTGAAACACATGCCCCGCCTAACGCACTTTGCGGTCCCTGGGAGGAAACCACTGAGATGGATCTTCAGAGGATGCTCAGCGTTGTGGAAAATACATCAATTGAGGTGTTTGTACTGGTATTGATGAAAAAATACCTGGATAAACGACAGCGCCGGTGGTGAAGATTGGGTATGCATGCCGCGCAAGGAGGAGCCACGGGTTTACGCGGTGAGCCGTTGTATAGCAAGATTAAGATGGATGGGAAGCTGAAGTCAGAGGAGGCGCAACGATTTGGGAGAGGGCGGTGGACTATACCCGGGTGTTGATGAATCGCGTGTGATTCGCGCAGATGGGAGGAGCGTGCGCTTTTTACACAGATGGGCTAATCGGGGTCTGGGAATCCTAGGTCCTGGAGCAGGCAGATCTTACGAAATATATGGGGTCTAATACCATATCCGTGTCTGTCTGATGGCCCACTGCTTAGCATCACAAACCTAATGAAATGAATCGCCAACTACATAGTGCATAATGTCCAAACACACCCCAACAAATTCCAAGTATTACCAAAGCCACCACGGCGTAGATATTAACCAGGCCTTTGTCCAGTATTTGAAATACTGAACCAAAGGCCCGGCTAATAATCCAGGAACCAAGAGACCATCATGGCCCCAGCCCAGCATGACAGTCAAAGCAATAGGTTGAGCGACATATCCTGACGGTAGACTCAGAAAAATTGTAAGTTGTCCCTGGCGGTAAAATACATACAAATATATTTCAGCGGCTGCAGATACTCTACTCTTATCGGGGCTTATGCACAATATTGAGCAATGCTATGGTAAGTTCAACTTTGAACGTCTACTTTGCAAGATCTGACCGCTCCAGGTTAGCCCATCCGCTGCATGAATTACGCCCGAGCCATTAACATCTGGGTGTACTCCACTGCCCTCTCCCAGATCGTTGCCCCGCCCCTGGCCTCAGCCTCCCACTCCATCTCAGCCTCACTATATAGTGGCCTCACCGCGTAAATCCTTGGCTCCTCCTTGCGCGCCTTGCACACCCACTCCTCGATCGTCCTGTGCTCCCCTTTATCCAGGTATACAGGCATCACCAACACGAATACCCTAACCGACGTGTTCGCCACGACGTCAAGGAGCCTCTGACGATTCTCCTCTGTGGTATCCATCCAGGGCGCCGCGAAGTGGGTCAGGCGGGGCATCTGCTTCAACTGCATCTCGACGCTGGTGATTCCGCCAACCGGATCAGGTTCTCAAGATGCAAGTGCGTAATCCGCTGAAATAGGGGGTGGCCTAAGCCTCTGAAGATCCCGTATAGCGACCAATCCACGGAGTTCCCAAGCAGCAGGATCTGCAAGTCGCACGTCCCTCATGCGTTCTTGTTTCTTTTGCTTGTTTTCTGCGGCGGCGGCCCTGGCGGGTGGGCGATCCAGGGCTGGAGATGGTGGCATTGATCAGCCGCATAAGGTTGGATTGGTGGATGGCGAGGTGGGTTACATTGTTGCAGTGTCGCATGATGGACTCGAACATCCGAGCATCGGTAGGAACACATAAGCTGCGCACGGCGTTGGCAGGGCAGAATGCATGGGTTGGCGGGCATGTCACGCGCCCCGAGGTGACCAAATCAGTGAATTTCTTGAGGGGAGAGGTGCGGCTGCCCAAGGAGACGGTGGTATACAGGAGGGGCAGGACAATGCGGTGTGCCCAAGTAGAGACCAAGCACATGGAGCGACAGGATGACGATGATGATTCCGCTGCATAAAGAAGAATCCTGTGGACAACCTCGAGCGGGAGGCCGACAGACACGGTCGGATTGATCTTGGGGTGCATGCGATCCATCAATTGTTGTGTGTATTCGACGGCCCTCTCCCATATTGTCGGGCCACCCCTCACCTTGGCATCCCATTCCTCTTTAAGGTCCTCAAACAACGGCCTCACCACATACACAGTGCTCTCCCCCTCTTTGCGCATCTCACACACCTGACCTTCAACCGCTTGATGCGTGCCCTCAGTTATACAATCAAGCGATAACACGAGGGCAAAGATCTCCATAGACCTCTCTTCAGCCACTGCCTCGAATATATGCATCCATTCATACGTGTCGGAATCATCGCACGAGAGCGCCAGGTGTGTCAGGCGGCTCATGCAGCCGAATAACACGTCTACGGCCACCGTAATCGAATCCTCGAGGCGTAGATGAGTGATACGTCGAATAAAATGGGTGGGCGCAAAATCCAAGTGATTATACTCCTCGTCGTCTGACCCATCTTTACCCTGGAAAATGAACACGTGCAGATCGTCCGTCGCCAGGGGCATGCGCACGTCTATACTCTGGAGCTTCATGAATTCCTCGTAGCTGACGGCGAGGTAGGACATCCCAGTGCAATGTCACACAACGTCTTGCCACTGGCCACTGCTAAAATTGACACTGGGGGCCCATATATTGTGAACAGCTCCCACGGGATCGAATTCAGGGGCCGGTGGACAAATGGGACGCGTGTTGGTTATGGATTCGATGGCATGGATAGGAACAGTGGCGTAGAGATGGGGGAGGGCGATGTGGCGGACCCAGGTGGAGACCTCACAGAGGATGCGGCAAGACGAGGTCGAAGCTCGGGCCGCATAGAGTATAATCTTGCGGACAATTTCATGTGGGAGATCAGTTGACATGGCGGTCTCTGAGTTGGACGTCAATAGCTAGGAGCTATGAAAATGTTAGTATTTGGTACGGTTCGCCTGAACCCTCTGGAGGCAGGGTCGGGCTTCAGGGATCCGACACCTCGAGGTCTGCTTCAGGTTCGATCCCTGGGCCGAACTAAACCAACTGGGATGCAAAGACGAGGTGCTCAAAAATATAGATTCCTGTTTGCAAGCCAATACAGTGTGGACGGCAGAGAGCACTGGCCTTTGGAATACAAAATGCCTGGTCGCGATAACCGCCAGCGCCGCCGGGGAAGGTTGATGCGGAGTCTGGCGAGGCATCGCACGACTGCCATTTTCGATCCCCTCACTCTCATCCAGACGTATAATATCTTTGCTTATGGGTGCCCCAGGCACTGGAGGCCGCTGGGCGCAGCCAGATAGTACATAGAGGCCGTACGCTATTCTACCTGAGGTTGTGGCGTGGCGACTTGGCCACCCGGCCGGGCGATGGTTTGTTGGCTACCACTCCAGGGGCGAGACATGCAAGGTGCGTGGTTTACGTGGTATAACTCCTAAAAAATATATCAGCACCACAATCAGTGTAAGTGGTTATCTAGGCATGGCAAAGAAATGGTGGATTGAAGGGATCAGCGGAAATGGCACCGCCCCGCCTTCACTGGATCCAGACGCGGAGCTTCCGGACATCGTATGGTTTTGTTGTTGCGGTGTCCAAGGACGTGGGGGTAGTTGAAGAGCTTTGGTATATTTCCACGAAACTGTACTATGATTAAGACGGCTTGTACAGTCTGAGCTCTCCTGTGTGGTCAAATAGCCAGCGGCAGCCACGTTCGGCGCAGTACTGTAGCACTTGCCTAGATGCCCATAGGGAGTCCCGAACGCACAGCCGTACGTCGCTGCGATTGAGATTGGCGTGTAGCGTGGCCCTAGCATTACTGACCTTCCCAGCGCTATCAGCTTCGTTTTCGTGGTACGCCGTCTGCTCAAGATCTGATTTAGAGATGAAATCGATACTGATGCCCAACCTGTGTCCAGTCGAGCACCATTGTCAACGTCTCAGACCCGGAAGTTGATGCTGATGAATCCATGGTGGGGTGGCGGGCCCAGGTGGAGACCTCACAGAGGGTGCGGCAGGATGGGGTTGATCCTTGGGTTACATAGAGGAGAATCTTGCGGAGGAGTTTATGTGGGAGGTCAATGGGCATAGTGAGTGTGCTAGAGCGTGCTATGTTGGATCTGAACATGTTGGTACTTACTTATGTAGGCCGGAGATTCATCTCGGTAGTGTGCCTAAAGGCTAGCCCGGCCCCTGGCCGGGTGGTGGAGGGGCTTCACCAAGTTCTTGAGTTCAAGAGTAAGTCGCTAGGCACAAGGCCGATGGCGAATACGTGCAAATCTCACGAATGCAAGACACTACTTAGACTATGTTTGAGCCACATCAGTAACCAGTTTTGGTCTTGCTGCTCACTGATAGATAGATGAACCTCACATTGCCCACAAAATGAAGCAATGTAAACAGGACACCCAGCTCGACATCGCACTGAGTCCATACGTCTGCCCCTTCCGCATCTGCTCCGTCTGACATATACTTACATGCAGGCATTGTACTCAGTAAGTAGGCGCGTAGCGTTGATTCCATGGCCAAATTACTGAGGAATCCATCTATACTCATCTTCTACATCACGGACCGGATGGTCGGAGGATACTTCACTTGACGTGACGGGACAAGCGACAGACCATTAGGTCCTTCAACGACTTTTAAGTTGATGACACGACAGTAAATTCAATTTTGAACGACCACATCTATTCCCCAGACCTTGGTCAGCCCGTCGGCGCGCGGCAAGCATGCACTTCTTCACCTGCGTAAATCAGGCCCGGCTCATCAACGCCTGGGTGTACTCTACTGCCCTCTCCCAGACCGTTGCGTCGCCCCTGACCTCCGCCTCCCATTCCATCTCGTCATTAATATGCTGCGCTCTCACCGCGTAAATTCGCGATTCCTCCGTGCGCGATCCGCACACCCAATCCTCAACCGTTCTGCGCTTTCCTTTATCCAAGTGTTCATGCATCAATATCAACACATACACCTCCACCGATGTGTTTTCCACGACGTCAAGCACTCCCCAAAAACTCGACGCCGTAGTATCCGAACAAGGCACCGCGAAGTGCGTCAGGCGGGGCATGTGCCTCAAATGTACCTTGGCACTTAGTTGTGATGCCTCGATTGGGTCCTCGAGACGCAGGTGTGTGATCCGCTCGAACAGTGAGTGGCCAACGTCCTTGAAGATCGAGGATAATGACCAGTCACGATCCGTATAAAGTAGCAGGATCTGCAGGTCGCCCGTCCCCTCATGTGCTTTTGTTTGTCGTCTACGGCAACGGCTTTGGCGAGCAGGTAATTCGGGGACAAAACGCTTGGGGGTGGTGGAATCAATAAGCCGCATGAGGTTGGATTGATGGATGGCGAGGTGGGTTACGTTGTTGCAGTGTCGCATGATGGTCTCGAAGATCCTAGAATCGACAGGGACACATAGATTGTGTACGGTGTCAGCGAGGCGGAATGCAGGGGTTGGGGGGCACGTCATGCGCTCTGAGGCTACCAAGTCCATAAATTTCTCGAGGGAGGAGGGGCATTCAATGGAGACGGTAGTGTATAGGAGAGGCAGAGCGAAGCGGCGGACCCAAGTGGAGACCTCGCACAAAGTGTAGCAGGTTGAGGTCGATGATTCTGCCGCATAGAGAAGAATGTTGTGGACAAGCTCAAGCGGAAGATTCACGGACACAGTAGGGTTGATTTTGAAGCGCATACGATCCATCAATTCCTGTGTGTGTTCGACAGCCCTCTCCCATATTGTTACTCCACCCCTCACTTCAGCATCCCATTCCTTCTCGAGGTCATCATACAGCGGCCTCACTGCGTACACAATCTCCTCCCCCTCTTCCCGCATCTCATACACCCAATTTTCAGTCTCTTGACACCTTGCCTTGGTCGCGTGATCAAGGGACAACACGAGCACGAAGACCTCCACAGCCGTGTCATCGACCACCGCCCCGAACATCTGTATCAAGCCATGTTCATCGGCCTCACCACATGAGAGTGCCAGGTGCGTCGGGCGGTTCATGGAGTCGATATTATGCATGTCCAAGCGCGAGTCGACCGAGTCTTCGAGGCGTAAATGGGTGATACATTGAATAAATTGGGCACGTGCGACATTCTCGTCGCCGTACTCATACTCCTCGTCGCCCAGAATTGGATGGTATACTGACCAGTTTTCAGTCCGGAAAACGAGCACATGCAAGTCACTTGTGCTCCGCAGCCTCATGTTGGCAACCCGCATGAAGTTCTCGTGGGTGACGGCGAGGCAGGACATCCCAGTGCAGTGACGTGCGACGCCCAGCCACTGGTCGTTGTTAAAGTAAGTATCGGGGGCCCATATGCCACGCACAGCCCCCGCGGGATTGAATGTAGGGGTCGGTGGACAGACAAGGCGCATCATAGTTATGGACTCAATCGCATGGATAGGGATGGTGGTGTAAAGGAGCGGCAAGACGAGCTGGCGGACCCAGGTGGAGACCTTGCAGAGGGCACGACAAGACGAGGCCGAAGCTTGGGCTGCATGGAGCAGAATCTCGCGGATGAGTTTGTGTGGAAGGTCAATGGGCATGGCGGGTGTATTTCGGACATGTTGGACGCGTAAACTCAGCCAGAAATTCATGATCCAAGTATGTTGGTATTTTCCCGGAGCCTCTGACAGACACAGTGACCCACAGGAACGAGAATCCGAGGAGTAGCGTGCCTCGAGGCCCAACTAGGAAGCGAAGAGCGACCAGTACAACTGGCACCCAACCGTGTCCCGGAGCGTGTTTTGACCATCCAACGCTTCTCAAACTTGCCATGTTTGTTTGAACAATCATGCCCATCAATCTCCCGCGTGGGCCCGGCATCAAAACCTTCCTGCACATAGCCAAATCATCACTGGTCCCTACCTGGGCGCGCCATATTGCCCTTCTGTACCTCTACACTACTATCCCCATCACCCACACCTCCACGGAGCTATTCCCTTCATCCACAGTCAAGCCTCTCGCGCTTCCGAGCATCAATTTCCAGCCCACAGACTTTGTGCGTCACCTCTGGGTTGACTATACTGAGTCCCAACGTCCCAACTCCAGGCCGCCATCACCCGCTGCCGCAACATTGCCATCCCTTCCAGCGGACTCAGATTGTTCACAAGTTTCCCCTGTGCAAGTCATTCAAATTGTATCGCGCACTTGCACCTGATGAAGCGAGTGGATTTTTCCAGCTTGGAGGTGTTGGCAGGTTACATACGCCGCCTGACATCTTGCGGTGCTGTGCACGGACACGGACATAGGAGATCTTATATGCACATGTGGTATGGTTGGTGGTGGAGCATACCTCGGTCGAGGCGCTGGCGCTGGTACTATCAGATAAACATTCATCCTTGGGATACGAAAAACGAAGGGAAAATCTATGCGACGAAGTCACCGTGCGACAAGTTGGAGGAAGAATGGGAGGCAGAGGTTAGAGGTGCTAGCAAGACCATATAGGACAAGGTATTGGAGCACACGCAGTGTTTGATCAATAAGTCGTGAAAGTTGTAGGCCCCAGTGATGGTACCCCCGATCTTGAAATCGTAAAATAACGTTGGGCAATTGAACACTATTTGAAGTTGATGCGGGAGTTATAAGAAGCAGCTATACGGTGAGGTTTGCCAAAGAGCTCGCAGCCGCACGAAGGATAGGGAGGGAGAAAACACCGGAATTGGTGCCTGGTAGGTTCGATCCCGGCAACGGTTGCGGTTGCCAGGCACAAACCCAGCGGCAAACACATGCAAATCCGTTGCTACCGCACCGAACCAAGAACTGCACTTCACTGGACAGATGGCGCTGATTTTGTGATCGAATCGCTAGAATGATGCACCTACCACAACATTTTGTGATGATATCAACTCGCTGACATATTCACCGAACATGCGCTCGACATATGAACCAGTCTGCCCCCGTAATCCATCACACGTGCTGATATGTCAATGATATAAAGTTAAACTTCACACACTCCGAATTGAACCACATGCATCCCCTACTCATCTCTCTCCTTGTCGTACCCGTCGCCCTCGCCGGTTCCGCACCATTCGACCCACACGCATACCCAACCTCGCTCGCAACATGTAGTGTCACCAATAAGACACCAGACAAATCAGAGCCTGTCGATATCACTCTCCGTACGTATGTCCATACCACCCGTACATGGCTCATCTGATACATACATATAGGCTACGTGGATATCAACCCCACCGCGTCCAAAACCATTCTCATGGTGCATGGCTGGCCGAGCCTTTGGAGCTCATGGGCAAATCAGATCCAGGAATTCGAGGTACGCGCCTAAACACAAGCCTAGGCTATGCTGACCATCACCACAGCATGACTACCACCTTGTCGTCCCTGACCTGCGCGGATTCGGCGGCTCCGGCCACCCCCCTGCGCTCCGAGGCTCGGCGTCCATGGGCGACTTTGCGGCGACCTCGCGTGTATCCTCGACCACGCCGGCGTGCGCTCCGCCATCTGCCTTGGGTGAGCCTCCTTGGGTGATTGCGACCATGGCTAACAGGCACAGCCATGATTGGGGCGCGCAGGTGTGTTTCGAGGCCGCGCGTATGCGCCCAGATATCTTCTCCGCCGTTATTGGTGTCACCATCCCCGTCAGTTCCCCTTCTTCCCCTCCTTCCTTCCTCTTATTCGCTCGTCCCAGTACATCCCCACCGCGGGCCCATTTGTGCCCGTGAGAGACCTCGTACCGGCACTTCCCGCACTCGCATATCAGGTCTACTTGGACACCAAAACGAGCGACGCGGCCGCCGAGTTGAACAAGGACATACGCCGCACACTCCGTGCGACGCTGCGTACTGCTGCAAGCCCGCCGCCCGCAAACTTTCTCACAAGTACGCAATCGTTCCTCGACGGATGGAAGGACGTCGACGAGGTGAGTGGGCACTACGGTTGATGGCTGCGCCTGACGCATGGGCAGATCCCGCCGATCCCATTTCTCAGCCCTGCGGAGGAAGACTACTTCGTGGATGCATACACCCTGCAGGGGTTCGAGCCCAGTACGTTACCCACCAGTCATCCTGATTGCACTCTCATCATACGCATGTGTGCAGCGCTTGTGTTCTATATGACGGAGGTACGCCCTGCGCGCCGGGACATATACGTTGACGCTGAAGCATTGACGGCTGGTAGAACCGCCTTGAATCGTGGCGGATTGCGCAGACGCAGGGAAACGCGAGCATCCCGCAGCCCGCGTTGTCAATATACCCGCTTAACGTGCGCCCCATTCCCTTTCTTTTCCTCTCTCCCTCACTTCTCATTCACCTCACCCCACAGGACCCCGTGGGCGACTGGGTGCGCGCGGCGAAGCTCCTCAAGTCTGACGACTTTGTCCCGAAGCACACTACTGTCGTACGTTTCTTCTCTCTCTCTCTCTTTTCATCCAGAATATGCGGAGACTGACGCGGGAACAGACCCTGCCTGGTGCGCATTGGGTGCACATGGAATTCCCGCAGGCGGTGAATGAGGCTATTCGCGGGTGGCTTGCGGGGTTGGATTTGGAAAGTGCGGGTGCGGGGAGGGCAGAGGATGAGTTGTAAATTGCGGATCGCAGATGCGGCGGTTGATTGTATCATGGCCTGGGATTGGCGGATTTTTCAAGTTGTTGGGTTAGAATAGTTGTAACTTTGCATACATCAAGTGTGTGAATTATATCGTGTCTGTACGCAGCCAGCTCCCTCCCCCGCCATCTATGTAGTTACTGCGGTGTCCGAAAGTGGTACTGGTGCTGGTGCGCCAACGATAAATGCTGCGCATTATTGTACCATCTAGCAGCATGGCATGTAGGTCTTCTAGACATTCATACATGCTGTGTTGGTGGTCTATAACGCTCCACGCCTCTATTCATATGGAAATTCCGGCACCAGAGCCGGTGCTGTTGAAGTTCGATAGACCCATGCCCTCTGGTCTTCAACCATTAGCACTGTCCAGGTCGAATATTCCTGTGGAATCAGAGTCGCCGTGCTGCACCTGGTATACCGCCTACAAAAGTCTGGGCCAATCAGAAGTCATACAATGTTGCGGCGGAGGCCCAGCGACTCCTAGCGCCAAGTGGCTCGTCGTGTAATCCTTGGGTGGGAGGTTGGGCGAAAGAATCGGAAAGTCACCAACCCGAAGGCGCGAGAAGTTTAGTGGATGGTGTCGACAGACTCAAGACAATTCTCGTTCCCCTGATTTGTTACGTAGATACCATTTTGGGCTGTCGTGTTGCGGGTAAATGCCAACACGTTCAGGCCATGTATTAGCCGCTGAGCCACGAACTCAACTATGTCCATTGACCTCCCACCCGAGCTCGTCCACAAAATTCTTCTCCATGCAGCGCAATCGTCAGCGTCGTCCTGTCGTGCGCTCTGCAAGATCTCCACTTGGGTCCGCCACCTGGCCCTGCCTCTCCTCTATATCACTGTGCCAGCTCACTCATCGGGACCATAATCCTTCTGCGCCCTGTATGTTCCCCGAGCCCCAGATTCAAACCCGCAGAAGCTACACGCAACGTATGGGCCCTCTACGGCGACATAAAGTGGATAGACATCATGCAGCATTGCACCGGGCTGTCCCACATTGCCAGTACCCACGAGAACCTTGTCCGGCTTGTTGACGAGAAAGAATGCTTTAGCGGTCCTGATAATACGCTCTTGGGGACCGGTGACCTACACGTTCTTATGCTCAACAACCCAGTTGGATAGGCCATGATACAGACTGGTCTCTGCATGGAAACTCCAACGATAAGAATCACCACTTCTTCCGGCGCATCACCCATCTGCGCCTCGAAGACCCGGCCGATCTTGAAGTTGGAGTGCGTTTCGACCACATGAACCGCCTGACGCACTGGCAATCCCTTTTGCCGACCCAGAAGAGGATCTAAAACACATCTTCGATGAATATCTGAGAGGAATACTTGATGTACTTGAGCGCACGTCGGTGGAGATTTTCGTCATCGTGCTATCCCACGACGACCTGCCGGAGGACAAATGTCAGGACATTGAGAAGTGGGTGTGTAAAGTGCGCAATGGGAGAGCAAGCAGTGTGTATGTGGTGAGGCCGCTGTATGGTGACCTTCAGGAGGAGTGGGATGCAGAGGTGAGGGGCGGTGTAACGATATGGGAAAGGGCGGTCGAATATACCCAGCTGTTGGTGAACCGCATACGCTCTAGGATCGATTTGACCACGCCCGTCGCTCTCCCGCATGAGATTCTCTGCAGCATCTTTCTCCATGCCGCGGAATCTTCGACTTCCTCATGTCGCGCCCTGTGTGAAGTTTCCATCTGGGTCCGTTACCTCGCTCTACCCCTCCTGTATCGGACCATCGCTATCAGCAACGCCACCCGCCTCGGCGTATTTGCCCGCCTGATGACCTCTGCTCCCTTGACGTGTCCCCAAGCCCTATATTCCGGCCTGCAGATGCCGTGCACCACCTCTGGGTTCCTTTCCCTCTGAGATTATGGGATCGGTGGTGCGGCAGTGCCACAACGTGACCCATCTCGCCATCCATTATCACGACCTCCTCCGGCTCCCTGATGTGACCGTACCTCGTCCCAATGCCAAAACGCATGCGGGGAATGGTGACCTTCACATCTTTGTGCTCGATAACCAGAAGCGCCAATACAGCCGGTTGCCGTCCTACAACTCCGTCAGAACGCGGGCCCTATTTTCACGCATCACACACCTACGCCTTGGGGACATACTGGGCGCATACTCGCAAGTGCCAATCAGATACATGCCTCGTCTGACACATGTGGCAGTGCCCTATTTTGATGATGACGAGGAGGACCTTAACGACGTGGTATCCGATGTATTTACAGACACGTCAGTGGAGATACTCGTGCTGGTGTTAGAGCACAAGAACTTGTGCAAGACGGAATGCCGGATGGTCGAGCTGGGTGTGTGAACATCGCAAAGAGGACGCTAGAGTTTATGTGGTGATGCAGCTATATAGCAAGCTTGAGATGGAATGGGAGGCCGAGGTCAGGGAGGGGTAACAATCTGGGAGAGGGCGGTGGACTACACCCAGCTGTTGATGGATCAGTGGAGTAGGATTCCAGAGGCACCCACCACGACGAACGATGCGGCTAGACCCTACCTAGATACTGATAGTTATTATATTGGTACCACAGGCACGTAACGTAGGTACTAGGAAACTTGGACCGCTCTTTGCCATGTCTTGGTATAATCTGCGCAAGTAGAGCCGATGTGTATGCAAGCCGCCGCGGAAAGCCAGAAAAGTCACGTCCACACCGGGCCGACAAGGGCTAAAGTTGTCCTGTATCCTCTGGAGGCTCTGAGAAATACCAATATATTCGGATTTCAAGTTTCACCTCTGCTCATGCGAGTCGTGACGCGCTCAGGAATCAACTACACGTCTTAAGTAGAGTACAGCTACGAACACGCGCTCAACACGTTCAACGCGCAACCACCATGCCTGTTGATCTCCCAATGAACTCGTCCGCAAAATCCTCTCCACGCGGCGCAATCTTCACCTCGTCCTGTCGCACCCTCTGCAAAGTCTCCGCCTGGGTCCGCCACCTTGCTTACCCCACCTTTATACCTCCGTGCTGCGTCCACCATCGAGACCATTGTCTCTCTACGCCCTGCGTGTCTCCCAGACCCAAGATTCAAGCTTGTGGGAACCGTGCGTAATATATGGGCCCTCCGATAATGCGGCTGGGTGGACATCATGCATCATTGCACCGGGCTGTCCCACCTCGCCAGCACCCACGAGAATCTTGTCCTGCTCGCTGAAGATGAAGAGTGCTTCAACGATTCTGGACATTTGAGCAACGACCTGCACGTTCTTATGCTCAGCAACCCTGGTTGGGAAAACGACAGCGTGGGCTGGGCGCTGCATGAAAGCTCCGACAACGATAATCTGCACTTCTTCCGGCGAATCACCCATCTGCGCCTTGAGGGCCCGGCTGGCCTTGAGGTCGGAATGCATCTAGACCACATGGATCGCTTGACGCACCTGGCAATCCCCTTTCCCAACACGGAAGAGGATCTAGAACTCGTACTCGAAGAACATCTGACAGGCATGCTTGATGTCCTTGAACGCACGTCGGTGGAGGTCTTCGTTATCGTGCTGTCGCTCGAGGTCCAGCCGGAAGATCAATGTCAGGACATTGAGAAATGGGTGTGCGAAGTACGTAATAAAGGGGCGAGTGGTGTGTATGTAGTAAGAACGGTGTACGATGATCTTGAGGAAGAGTGGGATGCAGAAGTGAAGGGTGGTGTAACAATGTGGAAGAGGGCGGTCGAATATACCCGGCTGTTGGTGGGCCGCACGCACCCTAGGATTGATTTAACCACGCCCGTCGATCTCCCACATGAGATTCTCCACAGCATCTTTCTCTATGCCGCGGAATCTTCGACCTCTTCTGTCACGCCCTGTCTGAGGTTTCCGTCTGGGTCCGCCACCTTGTTCTACCCCTCCTATACCACACTATCACATCACCAACGCCACCCGCCTCAACGCATTCGCCCGCATGATATTAGCTCCCTTGACGTGCCTCCCAAGCCCCACATTCCGAGCTGCCGATGCCGTGCGCCATCTCTGGGTTCCCTTCGCCTCTGAGACCCTGAGATCAGTGGTGCGGCAGTGCGATAACGTGACCATCTCGCCATCCATCATCACGACCTCATCCGGCTTCCCGATGTGACTATTCCCGGCTCCCCGAGCACCACGGCCACACCGGTGCCAGAGCACACGCAGGACTGGTGACCTGCACGTTTTGTGTTCGATATCCAAGTGATCGAACACAGCGAGTTGCCATCCTACAATTCATCAGCACACGTGCCCTATTTTCACGCATCACACACTTACGCCTCGGGGGGCCACTGAGTGCGTACGCGGAGGTGCCAGTCAACCATATGCCACGCGTGACACACCTCGCGGTGCCCTATCTCCATGACCATGAACAGGAACTTGACGACATGATATCTGATGCTATTCTAAGCACAAATGTTCAGATGCTCGTGGTGGCCTTTGCGCGCGGGACGTGGGCCGATGGAACGTCGGACGATCGAGGGTTGGATAGGTGACTTTACCAAAGATTCGGAGGGTGGCATTGAGCTTTATGCGGTGATGCAGCTGTATAGCGAGCCCAAGATGGAGTGGGAGGCCGAGGTCAGAGGTGAAGCGACAATTTGGGAGAGGGCAGCCATCCACACCGATCGTTAATAACCCGGGGGGCGCCGGAGGCACTCACTCCAATAGACGATGCCCTACTTAGAAATCAACATTTAGTATATTGATATTATAAACAAACAATGCAGAAAAACAGATCACACTTCACCGCGCCTCTGTTGTTCCGTGAGACGGGCGTGAAAGCAGACCTGGCCACCCCGCTACTTAGGTATAGTTGATCCCTCTCTCGGGGGAGTAGGTTCAGGTATATCTATACCCAAACCTAAGTGCCCCGTTTGAGTCTGTTGGAATAGGTTGCGTTCGCCCTAATACTACTCAGTGCAAAATTGAAATTATGCTTCATTGTTATATGGTGATCCGCGTCTTACGCCATACTTACTGGGAACCGTATTTCTACGTCCCATTTTTCGGCGTGCTCACAGGGGAGTTGCAGGGAGTTGTAGTGGTGTACTGATATGCATGATCCCTTGTTAGGCGCATGCTCAATCGCAGCGCAGTTTGGACGCTTTCACACAAGCCGCTATCCGGCGCCTGTTTGATTCTGAAGGTAGCGGAGTGAGGTCGTCAAATGTTATAACTTGATACTGCCCATCAGAAATAAATTCGAGTGGAGGTCTGATTCTGCTGGTGACTGGTAGGAAGAGGTGGTGGGAAGACGAAAACCCTGACGTGATGCTTGTCCCTGTGCTCTCCTGGGGTTCCAGGTAAACATCAATACACTCAACCGACTCGACGGTCAATCCGCGCCTTGTTCAATGTTCACCGGTCAGAATGTAAACACCTCATTGAAGCCAGAGCACACGCGGGGGTGGACGATTTACATATTGTTGTGCTCCAAAACCATTTGAATTATTGTGGATGACGACGCCACGATCTAGGGCCTTCCCATCGACACCCACCCTCTTTTGCGCGCATCACACACCTGCACCTTGGAAATCCAATGCACTTGCACTTTGAGATACTAACCAGTCAGATGCCCCGCCTAACGCGGTGCCGTCGATAAACACCACTGCATACCTGCTGTGCTGCTGCCACAACAAGATAACATCCACGAGGTCGCCCGCAAGCCTCGGCGGCCGAGATGAGCAATTGGAGTATATTATGATGCATCCCTATGTCACTTCGGATTCATTTTGACCGCCAAAAATGGCGTCACTCAGCACTGCGAGGTGAAATCGTTCAAGGAACCTAAGGTTCCTTGTATGGGGCCTAAGGTTGACGGAAAGGCCGAAATTAGGTGACACGTCGTGGAACCCTGGAGGGTCACAAAAGTCTCGCCCATTTTGTGAGACTTTTCATTACCCATGCATATGCTCTCTCTCTAAGTCCACCAAGTCCGTCGAGTCACATCTACTCAAGCTGTTGAGGAAAAAGATCGGAACAGGAGACACTCCAAGAATCCAGAGCAAACGCGACAACACTCATGTGGAGAGCTAGTCCAACCCATATTTACGGGGGTAGAAATCGAGCGCGAGACGGTGGCTGTGGAGACATGGACCGGGAAATGGACCAGGATCAGGTCCTGGATAGACATGGTAATAAGGACCGAGGAAAAGATCGTGAACATTACAGACACCGCGAGCGTGAGCGGGACAGAGGCAGAGACAGAGGCTGTCATCGCCGCGGTGACAAAGACCGAGATCGAGACCGTTGGAAAGAGCGCGACCTCAGTAACAGTGTCCAGAATGGCGGTGCCGTGACGAATCCTAATGGTCGTGATCTCCCTCTGCGCCCAACGGGTCCCACTCACCGTCGAAGCGGTCAGGCGAATGCGGGTGGTCCTGGAAAAAGACGTAGACCAACTGATGATGATGCAAGTGCACCATTCAACATATAGGCATTTAACTGACACAATTGAACCTTCTAGCCTGATAGAGGCCGTCAACCCAATGACACGGATGACCGAAATCGAAACGCCGAGAGACGATGGACAGACCATGTTGGCTCTGACAATGAAAATTGTGGCTTATCCTCTAAGAAAATACCCGATTATGACCCTAATGTCAACACCCTACTAATAACTCCAAAGCCAACTGGGGAACGGAGGAACCAGGACGGTTATTCCCCTCCATCTGGAAAGATGCTACCAGTAACCATTCCCTCTGCACCCCGCGCAATGTCCTCCGTCAAAACTATCAGAAGTGAAAACGACTCGATACTTGGGTGTGATCTCCATCGCGAGCAAGCAAAGCGGCGTCTCAAGCGCCCTCGCATCAATCGGAATCGATACCCACCAGGGAGGAAACCATTATCTATTGATCCCGCGCTGGAGACAAAACCGGCGGAAAATAGGACTGACCAATGCAGCACACCAGCATAGCGATTTAATTTCTGTACTAGTTCAAGACGTCTTGGTAATGACATCTACAATAATGATGGAAGCTTTGACATGAGTATTTACGCCATACAAGTTAAATCGCGAAGGTACACAGCCGCTTTTCAAAATTTGGTTTGCCTTGTCATTCCAGCAGCTGAGCAAAGGCTCCAGTCGGTAGTAAACGGCCCGCGCATATGAAAATTCATCCTTACGTAACGCTTGTGGTTCATTCCTCGACGACTCGGATGTTTCGTCTCCTGGCAGCGTTGACCGGAACCTTCCAGCGTTCTTCCTAGGTTTTGGGAGAATGCCAAGACATTCAAGCCATCACTCAGCACTCTACGTTTCTATAAGGCAAACTCGATGTATGTTTCCCTCCCCGCTTATAACTAGGTCTCGGATCTCAGACTTTATTTCCCCACAGCTTTGGGCAAATACAGACGCATTTGAGTCATCGCTCAGCGTACACGCTCACCAGCCACAGCATGCCCATCGAACTTCCACCCAAGCTCATCCACGAAGTCCTCCTCGAAGCAGCGCAATTCTCAACCTCTACCTGCTATGTGCTCTGCCAAGTCTCCACCGAGATCCGCCATCTTGCTCTACCCCTCTTATACACCATAATCCCCGCCCACGCCATCGATACCGTCAGCACTTTTGTCTCGACGACATAAACCATTCCCTGCTCATGCGCATCGAGAATCCATCACTTGAGATGCTTGTGTTGGTGATGTTGTATAGGCGGCATAGCAAGAGAGTTTGCCGGGGGATTGAGGACTGGGTTTGTCGGACGCGCGAGGGGGATCAGCGGATTTTACAGTGATACATAGCAAGCTCGAGATGGAGTGGGATGTCGAGGCGGTGCGACGATTTGGGAGAGAGCAGTTGAGCACACTCAACGATTGATGAGTCGGGTATGATTCATGTAGGCATGAAAATATATATTTACTTTGTGCTGCCCGGCTGACCGAGGGCTAGAGCTCAGACATCTGGATACTTTCATCAATATGGACGGATCTATGGTTAACCCGCAATGGGTCCTCCACCTGATATTCAATTTCTTTATGACTCTGCCGTGGAATTTGACGATTCCCATGTTCGGAAATAGACTAGAGTCACGATCTGGATATAAATAGGCCCTTCGGGAAGCGATTCCTCTGGACCGAAATGTATGTCGCGGAGTCTGAATTGAGGATGTATCGCATGGGCGTCGCGAGCCCCGAGGTGCTTCTGTGCGCAGTACAGCGGGATACCGTTGTCGTCCCCATGTTCGTTTCCCTGGATTTAGAGCCCGCCCTCTGTCCATGGTGATCCGTTACTCACGGCGGTAGCTGATCCCCATCAAAACGTGTTTTCTCCAGCTACTGCCATCGATGCGCACCGTGTGGACCATCCCTGCTTCTCCCATAGAAAACGAGTCACTATGGTGCTTTTTTTTTCTTCGCAATAGCTAACAATGGAAGGCAGCATGCCGTCTTGGGCACTGCCGTTGGAGAAGCATCGAGCTCCATTTAGAGCTCTGTTGGACGTATAAAAGCCAATTCGTTTTTGCGAGTATCCTCAGTCAAGCAACCAGCACGACCACCAGCCACCTCTCCACTTCAACGCCCTCAGATATCATGTTCGCATTCGTTCAGCTATTCTCTGCTGTCTTTTCCGGCATCTACATTGGTAATTGAATTTCCTCCTTCGTTCGCCTTGCAGCTCATTTCCACACTTAGCTGGAGCCCAAGCCCAGGTCGCCAACTGCGCTCGCAACTACACAGTTGCGCCTGGGGACGTTTGCGATAAGATATCTGCCACGCAACACGCGTCGACGTCAGTATCTTGACCATAACGCAGCCAATCTAATAATGTTATATACTCCTCCCAGGTACCAGTTGGCCTCGGCGAACTCCCAGATTGATCCACTATGTGATAATATTTTTGTTGGACAGGTACGCTGTTACCTCCACTTCCCTGTGATGCGCCTAACAATAATACTCAACAGGTGTTATGCCTTGGTCTCGTGGGCCACGACTGCCAGGACACACATATCATTCAATCCGGGGAAGGGTGTGATACCATCACCGCAGGTGCTGGGATCACGTCCGACATCCTCCGCACTAACAACCCAAATGTGAACGCGAATTGCACCAATATTTACCCCGGAGAGGTGTGCCTAATGTCATAGCTCCGGGTCCTGCACGACTAATCGATGATATAGGTCCTGTGCGTTGCCGCTCAATCCTTCGCGTAATATAAATTGTATACCCTGCGGAGACCGCTTAATAATAGATGAATTGGGGGCGTTTCTACGTATAAATCAACGATATCGGTTTTTGGCTAGACTCGAAGGGAGTCGTTCAATATTTTACCGCAGGTGTGATTTGGTCTGGTTCGAGTCTACTCTTTGGCTGGTGGATAAGATGCTGTTCACTATTTAGATTTTTGCTGCTGTTTCCAAGAAAGTCGGGGTAATGACATTACAGCGGTGTCCGAAAGTAATGAGATTTCGGACAGTGCTGTAAGTCGAAGCCACATATTTTCTCCCCAAAATGAGATTGGGCTCAGCGCCTTGAATTGAGAATACCTGTACCGGGCTGGGGGTGATTTTGGGTGCGTATATGTGGGATCAGGCACTCAGACTCGGGGCTTTAGCTTCAGGCCGCACCGTCCTCGTCTAAAGACTAAATTTATTCAAGTATGCCATCTCTAACCGTATCCCGATCCATTAATAACCGGGTGTAGTCAACCGCCGCATCCCAAATTGTCGCGCCGCCACTGACCTCGGCATTCCACTCCATCTCAAGCTTGCTATGCACAGGTGTCACAGCATAAATCCTCTCTTCCTCCTTGCGCATCCTGCGTACCCAGTCTTTGATCGCCCTGCGTTCCACCTTGGACAAGTGTTCGTCCATCAACACCAACACGAATACTTCAATTGATGTGCGTTCAACGATGTCGAGTGCGAAGCCACGATCCAAGGCGCAAAGATGACCGCAGGGCATCGCGAAGTGCGTTAGACGGGGCATGAGGGGCACTACTATCTCTAAGCGCAGCTTGATTGGGCTCCCGAAGCGCAGATGTGTTATATGCCCGAACAGGGGATTCCCTAAGGCGTCAACCTCATCGTACAACACGAATTCCTCATACATGGGGCTGTCAAGCAGGACGACATGCAAATCATCCGCCCCCGCATATGTTCTTTCCCCACTACTAGGGACGGCGGCTTCGGCGAGCAGCATGAGATTTTTTCGGTGAATGGCGAGGTGTGTTAAATTGTCGCAGTGCCGTACCACTGACTCGACAGCCTTGGCCGGGCAAGAAACCCACAAGTGGCGTAAAACATCCGTAGGATCAAATTCGGGGCCTGGGGGACACGTTAGGGGGGTAATGATTGATTGCGCAAATAGGCTGACGGCCGTGGCATGATTGAGGGAAACAGTTCGGTATTGGAGGGGCAGGGTGAAGCGGCGCACCCAGGACGAAACCGCACCGAGGGCGCGGCAGGACAAGGGCGATGTCTTTGCTGCATCAAGAAAAATGTTGTAGAGCAGTTCGAGTGGGAGATTGGCGGGCATGGTGATGGTACTGAGTACTCAGACCGCCGCCGCGAATATTGGCGGATAAGCTATGGTGTTCATATTTACCCGGAACCTTAGGAGGAAACACATGTCCACATGGACAAGCATCCGAGTTGAGTCAGAAGGAGGCAAATACCAGCTGATATCCGAACCACCACGGCAGTCACATACTGTGCTTAGCACGGAGCTCGTCCAAGTCTAAATGCCCACAAGTCTCCCCCTCGAGCTTCTCCACATGATTTTTCTCCAAGCGGCAGAATCATCGACCTCGTCCTGCTACGCCCTTTGTAGGGTTTCTTCTTGGTTACGCCACCTTGCTCTGCCCCTCCTATACCGGACAGTTTCCGTCGATTGCATTGAACGCCTCGATGCATTTGACCGATCGATAACATCAATTCCCCTGGCGTATTCTCCAAGCTCTGAATTCCGCCCCGCCGATGCTGTGCGGCATCTGTGGGTGCCCTTCGACTTTGACCCGGAGACTCTCAAACGCGTCATGCGGCACTGCGGCAACCTGACCCACCTCGCCACCCAGCTGCGCGATCTTGTGAGGCTCTCCGACGCTACTACTTGTCCCAGTGGTGATGGAGAACATGCCGGGACGGGCGATCTACACGTAGTCCTACTCCAAACTCGCGCGTCTCATGCCTCCCCAGTGTATTGCTATCCCGGCGGAATATATCCCTTATTCGACCGCATTACGCACCTGCGTCTCGAGGACCCGATTCACCCGGCTGTTGCGCTGGCAATCGTCGATATGCCCTGTCTGACGCACCTCGCAGCTCCCTATGAGGATGTGGATAAGAGTCTGAGCTGGGCATTCCATAAAATTGCAGACACTTCGGTTGAGGTATTCGTGTTGGTGTTGATGCGGGAATCCCTGTACAAGAGCGAATTCCCGGCAGTCGAGGATTGGGTATGTAAGTCGCACGAATAGGACGGGTGGATTTATGTGGTGGAACAGGAGGATCAGCTTGAGAAGGAATGGGACGCCGAAGTCAGAGGCGGTGAAACGATATGGGAGAGAGCATTTGAGTACACTCGGATATTGAGGAGTAGGGTACGGTTCACAAAGACTTTTTTACGAGCCAACAACCTGACAAAGCGTCTGACAGAGCAAAGTTTAGGCGCCTCGCAATAGTTTGTGATTGTTCGGATATGAATAGCATTAGGTAGTTGGTTTGTTGAGGCTCTAATGATCTATGCCATTTAGCCCGGAGGGGATCACAGAGCGCATCATGTCCGGCGGGATGCGTACCTCCCTATCTAATTGTGGTTTGATTATAGCCCTGAGCCCACGGCTGCGGGAAAGGCCAGTTTAATATCTCGGTCCCGGCCCCCGGGGGAACATGGCACGTGGGTGGGATTTCGGACGGGCGGCTCGGTTTCCAAGTTGATGGTGAGTGGCATAGAGAGTAATCCGTCGGTAGTCTAGCAGACAGTCGGGGTCAAAATTGGAAATTCGCAGCAATACATTCGGGTCAAGGTAGGTCGCGTATGATAGCGTGCGCCGAGAGGTCGAAGACTGGGTATATGGGTCACGGAAGGATGATTTACGTGATGAGGCAGCTGTATAGTTCGCTTGAGGCGGAGTGGGGATGCCGAGGTCAGGGGCACTGCAGCAATTTAGGAAAGAGTGATGAATCACACCCACATACTGTTGAGTCGGGCATGATTCACGCAGGTGAGAGGAGCGCGTGCTCCTTGCGTGCAGACTCTAGGGTAGTGATTTTGGGTATTTATCATGGCATCTCACAGCGATGGACTTCCCAGATTTTCGCGCAATCCAAAAATAAGCGTGTCCATGTTTGGTTTGGTAGATTCGGCGTCCGTCCCGAAGTATTTGTCTATGTGGTTTTCCAGAGCCAGAGATTCAAACCCCGCGCCGTGTCAAACTCGGCGCTTCTGCCTGCAAACATTGTAGCATTAGTACTATGTTTGCCCAGCCAGTGGCGGACATTTTACCTTCTGAGCTCATCTACGAAATTCTTCTTCACGCAGCCAAGTCATCCACCTCATCCTGCCGTACCCTCTGCCAGGTCTCCACTTGGACCCGCTGCCTCGCTCTGCCCCATCTATACACCACCGTATTTACCACCCCCCAAACCCTCCCAATGCTTTACCTTTCCCTAGGCTCTCCACCCGTGCTTCCTCCAGACTCCTCCTTTGACCAAGTCACCGCTGTGCAAAATCTCTGGCTCGCATTCAGATCAGAGAGGCCCACCCATAATCTGCTCAAAATCCGTATCGTTCAGCGCTGCCGCAACCTCTCACACCTCGCCATTGACGCCCGCGATCTCGTCAGTGCCGCTTTCTTTAAGAATAGGCGACAAGATCCTGATATACCTAACAGGCGGGACCTGCATGTTCTCATGCTGCACAACAATGTGGGGCCTACCTACTCCTCTGAGGACGGTTCCATCTTTACACGCATCACACACCTGCGCTTGGGGACCCAGTGGAACTCTACACACAGCTGCGCTTGGAGAATATGCGCCGTCTGACGCACTTTGCGGCGCTGCGTAGGACCGCAAATGTTGAGGAGTTAGAGTGTATACTGGTGGCGATCCGAGACACGCCGATTGAAGTTTTTGTGCTTATAGTTTCGGGTGCCTATCTAGACGGGACTCAATGCCGTTCCATCGAAGACTGGGTGCGCGAGACGCGGAAAGTGGATAAGAGGATTTATATAGCGCGATCGTTGTACGACGAACACGAGAAGGAGTGGGAAACAGAGGTCAGAGGCGGCGCTACTATATGGGAGCGAGCATTTGAATACACCCGACTAAGGTGCGACTCTCAATAGGTGAGAGACATGTGCTGTTCTATGTTCACCGATAAGTGATAAGCCACCGAGTAGCATCGATAATGCAGACGCTCACTTCCTCTACTACACCTGAACCTAGCCACCGGAGGCCCCGCTGGGACGGACGTGAACTATCATGCCTAACCATTCCGCACAGTAATACAAGAGATAATAGGCCACCGTGGATCGCTGAAAATGCGCCAGCCGAATACCCATGCCGTGTGATCACTCGACCACACGACCAAGAGGACATGCCAGAAGGCTGAGGATTGGGTGCACGAGCCACGAAATACGGGGAACAACGTTATGTGGGAGGCCATTATATGAGCTTGAGGGGAACGGGATGCCGAGGTGAGGCGCAGTCCAATAACGCCATCGCGCGCATGCAACAATTAGCAAATCGCATATGTTCCAGAATCGACTTAAGCATTACAATCCCCAAAAGGTGGGATGATTGGAGGGTATTTTCATCCACGATCTGATCCGCCCGATACGAGTAATCCCGCGCGGTACTGCGAGAGGCAGTGAGCTGCTGCATTCTATGGAGAAGAATATTAATGATGGGTTCGATAGCATTGCAAACATGCTGATGAAGGTCTTCGTGCTGGTACTGATGTACACGAACCATGAGTCAGAGTGCCAATCGGTTGAAAGCAATAACTCGTACCAGTGGACGCAGGCTGGTTTGTCCGCTGAAAAGTAACCTCCGTGCGGCTGAGCATAGCAGGAGTGTGGAATCCGTGTGAAATTGTCACGGAGCTGTTGGGAACCAGAAACACAGGAGGCGTTTTGGAACCTTGGATAGCATATGCCAGAGGCTTTTGGTTCAATATGCGAAATGTCAGTTTAAGATGGGTTATCGGCGGCGCGACGGCGTGCGCATGTGAGACTCTACCGACGCCCGCCGCGTACATCGTGTGTTTGCGTCGAAGGGTCTTCATAGGCTTTTTTTCATTGACACAGTTTGCTGCCACTGTACGCGCACGCTCGAGAGGAGCGTTGCAATATGAAGGGTGGCGGGACGGGCACCTGATCACGCTCGCACAGCACAAAACGATAAATATCGAATATGTCGGAATGTAAGAGAATTTAAGATATCTTCTACATTTTACCAAAATATCCCTCAAAATTCCCCCGAGGGAACATTTTGAGAAAATGTGGGATAACTTGTGCATATCACCGACATATCATCAAAATATTTCTCAGCATTTTTCAACATTCCGATCCTGATATTTATCTGTATAGCATGCAGCACGCACCCCACTTTCACGGGATCATTTCATTTACTCAACATTAATGCTCTTCGCACAGATGCTCGAGATCTAATATTTATTATCTACGGGTTACAGCAAAGAGCATTTGTAGGACGTCCAACGTGCGCAGATCCCACGTCCACGGGCTCCACCCGTCCAGCGCAAACTAATCATCCAAACACCCATCGAGGGGCTTGAATGTTATTGAGGCAATTGGCCGAATAGTCACGCTACGTAGCGCGAGCGGCGATGAAGATAGCTATCAGACCTTTTGCGAGGTTGAACGGATATACCATGGTCGTCGCAGCATCAAATAGAGTTTCAGGAGTACCTATGCCAGTCATAACAGTCAGAGCGGCAGGGGGCTGGCGTGCGCACCATGGCACCAAAGAGTAAAGGGCGAAACGCGTCATTCGATATGAGATACACGGATGAGCGGATAGTTCGTTTATGAAAAAGTTGAGACATGACGCACCTGGAGCATCTGAGGCAGGGTACCCAAAACAGTAGAAACTGACTTGGTCATGTCAATCAGCTATAACGGATCCAATGCAATGCATATATGTAACTTGCCATGTACATGTAGTATAGCATAGGTACGCAGGTAAAGAGTACGCGCGTTGAGCCAGAGACAGCCGTGATACGCCGTAACACGTGCGAAGCATAAGTTTCTGAGCTTGAGCCTTATTGTACGTGGGGTTGTGGACCGTCCTGATGGATATACCGCTCGAAATCGTGCACGTCAAGCTGAAAAAGTCTAATGAAGAGGATATAAGACATTTTTGAGGTACTCACATTGGCCAGCAAAGTTCGAATCATAAATTTCTATATCCAGTGACCCAAGAGTCCGTTGATTTCCGCATTCCCGTTTGTAGGGACTCCTAGGGAGCATCGTCACGATGTTGTGGGGTTATGGCTGTGGTTCGTGTTGTGAAGACAGAGTTCTTTATAAGGGAGGGATGGGCCGTTGATATCTTTATATCCTCATCGCGGTGAGCTCGATCTGCGTAGTTGTGGTGGTTGTAATCAGAGTCACTGCTATCGATGAAGAAAATAAAAATCCACAAGTCCAAAAGGTGGCAAAATATCAACAGCTGTGGAACGTTGTACTATCTAAGATAAGCTAATATTTTCCCCGTGGTAAAATGGTGGGAGGGGGAAATGTCCGGAAATCAACAAACAATTTGACATTACCCGAAAATTGTCTTCGGGAGATATTTATCGTTTTGTGCTGTGTCGGGCCTGGGCGGCCTATTACATAAAACTCTGCGTCTCAGTTTTCCTTCAACCGCACACGACCCTCGAGGCCTATGCATGGCTAGCGTAGGGTTTAGGACAGAAAAACACTCATCTTCTTGATGTCTGGACAAATGCCTGTGGACTTCCCGCCCGTCGTCGTCCGCAAAATTCTTCTCCATGCAGCCCAATCTTCTGCCTCATCCTGCCGCGCGTTATGCGAAGTCTCTACATGGGTCCGCCACCTCGCCCTGCCTTTCCGCTACATCACCATCCCAATTAACGTTGTTGGTTCCATAATCTGTTCACGCCCCGTGTGTTCTCCGAGCCCTGGATTTGACCCTCAAACAGTTGTGCGCCATATATGGGCTCTTGATGAAAGCGAGGAATGGGAGAAAATCTTACAGTGCTGCACCAGGGTGTCTCACCTCGCCATCAGCGAAACCAATCTTATCCCCCTTTCCGATGCCACCATGCGGCTCCAGCGCGCGACCGCGCATACGCCTTCGTTGATAAACGGCCTGCACGTACTTATACTCCACTGGCGGGATCCGTATTCGTATTCTAAGGACTCCTTGGATGGTACAATGCATGGCAACTTCGGCGACACAGGTCCCTACTTTTTCCAGTGTATCACTCATCTACGCCTCGAGGATCCTATTCAGCTAGCGTACCTAAGGCTAGGCCAGATGAACCGCCTAACGCATCTGGCCGCCCCGTGGGGCAAAATGGACGAAGATTGGCTGATGAAGCTATTCGAGGTGCTGGATATGCCAGTGGAGATGTTCGTGCTCGTGGTATCACTCGATGACATGCCTGAGGACACATGCCAGAAAGCCGAGAATTTGGTTTGTAGGATACGCAAAAACTTCAAGAGAGGGGTCGTTTTTCACGTGGTGAGGCCACTGTATGATGTGCTCAAGGATGAATGGAATGCCGAGGTGAGGGGTGGCCCAACAATATGGGAGAGGGCCGTCAAATACACGCAGGAATTGATGGACCGTATGTACTCCGGGATCGACCTAACAATGCCCATCAATCTTCCACTCGAGCTGGTCCGCGAGATTTTCCTCTATGCAGCAGCATCTTCATCCTCGTCGTGCCGCGTGCTTTGTCAGGTCTCTACCTGGGTTCGTCACTGCGTCCTGCCTCTTCTCTACGCCACTGCCTCCATCTCTCGCAAGGACACTCTTATTAAATTCCATGAATTGGTAACCTCGGAGCGCGTGACCTGTCCCCCGACCGCTGTATTCCGCCCTGCTGATGCCGTGCGCAACCTATACATCACCACCGATTCTTCGAGGTTTGAATTCATCATACAACATTGCGATAACGTGACCCACCTCGCTATCCATTCATGGGATATTACGCGGTTTATGATTGCCACAGTCCCTCCATCCCCCAACTCCAGGGTGCGCCAAAAAGTGCACGGGGGGACAAATGATCTGCAGATCCTCCTATTTGATCGCTACGACGGCTGGTTGATCTCCGATGCCAATCGCATAGGCTACCCCCTGTTCTCACGCATCACGCATTTGCGTCTCGGGATGCCATTCCTGATAGGTTTTGAAGAGCTGATACTATGCATGCCCCGCCTAACACATTTCGCGGCGCCTTTTGACGATTCTACGGAAGAAAGTCTAAACGCGATATTCCATATCATAACCCACCCACCGCTCTTGGCATTCGTATTGGTGTTGTCGTATGAACATTTGAACAAAGAGGGGCGTCAGATGGTCGAGAACTGGGTACGCGAGGCACACCGGATGGACCCGAGAATTTACGCGGTGAGGCAGCAGTATAGTAAATTAGAGAAGGAGTGGGATGC
Organism: Infundibulicybe gibba; assembly: GCA_015501065.1. Classification (NCBI taxonomy): domain Eukaryota; kingdom Fungi; phylum Basidiomycota; class Agaricomycetes; order Agaricales; family Omphalinaceae; genus Infundibulicybe; species Infundibulicybe gibba. The sequence continues at coordinate 82,630 of JADNYI010000116.1, forward strand.
AGAGGTCAGGGGCGGCACAACGATCTGGAAGAGGGCGGCTGACTACACCCGACGGTTAGTGGATCGGCCACGATTCGATGGGTAAGAGTCATTTATTCTTCTTTGGGCACCGACGAGCTGATATACAACTTACATGGCTTTACCTAGGTTCTGAAGCTATCGTGGACAGGGCAGATTTTGTTTATCCAACCTTGAATGTTACCAAACATAGTGCCGAATGCGTATTTATCAACGCTAATATGTATTAAGTGCCGCAGATGCGAAGAGCGGAGGTGGGAACTCATGCGGTGCAGCCAATTCGCGTGGGTCGGAAGTCATAAAATCGGTGGCCACGATTATTGCTGGCGGAATGACAACTCCGATCACCCAGTGTTTCATAACGCATTGATTAGTGTCCACTAACTAGGCGAGGTAGGTGAATCCGGGAATTCACCGATTCAGCGCGATGCCTTTAAGGGGTCGCATAAGTGCAATAATGATCCTTTGGGCTAATAAATGACCTAGGTATTATGCATGTCATGTTGGAGATGAAAAAGAATTTCCCCCCAGGTAGCTTAATCATGATTGATTTGAGAGTGCATTGGTTTGCGCGTTTGTCCCTGCCACTGGTTCCGGGCCGTCTCCTGATCATTCAATTGCATTCGCGAGGTCCGATTTCGCGTCGCGTCACTAAGCAAAAACTTGAGTCCATTAGAAATATAGACGTTCAAATTCAATCTCCCACCTAAGCTGGTCCACGAGATATTCCTCTACGCGGCGCAATCATCCACCTCATCCTGCCATGTCCTTTGATAGATTTCCACTTGAGTCCGCCACGTCGCTCTCCCTCACCTTTACACCACTCTCTCCGCCGACCCCCGCACCATCGCCCAATTCTATATGGCTATATCCACTCCTCAAATGCTCCCCCCAAGCAACTCATTCCTGCCCGCCGATGTCGTACGGAACCTCTGGGCCACAAACGTTCCCGACACATTTGGGAGCCTCATTGCCGCCACAGCACTTCACACCGCCTTTGGGGCCTACGATCTCGTCAAACTCATCTACGCGGACCTCCACATAGTAAGGGCCTTTTTGCGGGGCCCAATAGCAGCGGATAGGAGCCCGAGGGGCAATTCACACCTTCTCATGCTCCAACCTCAGCATGGTTGGTCCATGTACATCAAACTTTGCGTCAAGAAGCCCACGTTCTCCCTCTTCAAGCACATCGCCCATCCTCGACTGAGGGGCTTGGTGAAGCTCCGTACGCAGCTACGAGTAAGCCACATGGACCGCCTGACGCACTCGCAGTGCCCTGCGGAGTGCCTAATCTGGAGGAACTTGCGTCCAATGTACTTCCGGTAGTACAAATACGTCGGTTGAGGTATTCGTACTTACACTGTCGGACGAACACTTGACTGAGGATCAATGCCGAATCGTCAAAAACTGGGTGCAGGAGACGCGATAGCTGAGGGAAAAGAGAATTTATGCTGTGAGACCGCCATATGATGACCTCGCCAAAGAATGGGGTGTGGGGGTCAGGGGTGGCGCAACAATATGGGAAAGGGCATTTAAGTATACACGCCTGCGGATGATAGACACCCCTTGCTAGCCCACGTAGTGCCTCCGAGCCCACCCGTTCCCCCTCCAGCATTGTCGCGGTCAAGTGCAGCGAGATAAGAGGGCTCATTCCCCGTGCTCCTGATCTTTGTAATCAAATCCCTGCCTCTTGCCGAGCCAAGAGTCTAGCAGCTCATAGTCATACGCCGAACTGAGTTAAGACTCATGTTTGGGGCCTACTCCTCTATCAACGTTAAATGAGTGGGTGAAGCCGCGTACGGCCAACGGTGGTCCGCCGAGGAGTCCCATGAGGCTGCTGGAGGCGTCTCTTGCGTCCCGAATATATCTGAGTGCTGATCAGAACATGTTATTGTATTGTATGGGATGGACTGTAGAGTTGATGATAAACAAACAGCCACGCGTTACCACAGCGCCGCTGGTTTTCTGGCGGAGTGTGTATTACCAATAAATTATTCGATGACTCAGGCTCAGCCTCTGACTCCAAGTGCAAGTTGTTCTGGCGCTCACCACCGCTTCCTGCCACCTTGACCAATTTCTCGCCGTGCTAAATGCAATGGAGGTCTGCAATTGTGCTTCCAGTCTTAGAAAATGGAATCTCAAAGATACGATTGCGAGAACAAGGCCACAGGAATACTGGCCCACAAAAGAAATCTGGGGCTCGGCGTTTAGGACCCCTATGGTCCACGGAATATACCACATTGGAGCCGGCGGAATCTGGTTGATATTCTGGATAGTTCCCTTGTAATATTCCACCTGCCTGACCCGTTTTCCCCGCTCCCAAGCCTCAACATGAATAACCTCAAAGGTCCCACTTATACCACCGCACGCTTCTACTGAGGCAAGATCTGGCCTCATATCGTGTATCCGCGGTTTACAAGCGATACGCGATAGCATCACTTGAGCCCAGTCCCTATCTTCCTCTTCAGCGAGTAGACTCAATGGCTCGTAGAATCAAACGGGCGGAAGACTGATTCAGGCATGTTGTATCCCTCAGTGCAATTATACAATACAATGTTCAAGAGTGGATCTCGCCTCTCTGCCAACGTCGCCTCGGGCCCAGGTGATTGGCGAGTATTTTTTTCTATCTGCGCGCCAAACGCGGACACAGCATGTTTTCAGCGCTTCACTCTGGATTAAGGCTTGAGGCTTGAAACCTGAAGCTTGAGCTTGTACCGCCATCTTAACCATGGTATCCTTAGATGATTTTCCAGTCGAGCTTGTGCACAAGATTCTCCGCCATGCAGCACAATCGTCATCATCAGCCTGTCGCACGCTCTGCCAAGTATCCGCCTGGACCCGCTGCATTGCCCTGCCCCATTTCTACACGACCATCTCTATCAGATCTGAGACGAATCTCTCCAGATTCCTCTCCTCTATCACGTCTCTCCCAGTACTTCCCCCAAACCCCACCTTCGATCCTGCCGTCAATGTGCAGAACATTTGGATCGCGTTCAAATCAATTAAACTCAACCAGGAGATGTTTCAATCTCGTACTATCGAGTGCTTCCCCAACCTCTCACATCTTGCCTTCACTGCGTGCAACACTGGTCGACTCGCCCGCATGGGCACCTTTGCATTCATACCAACTGATTTGCACAGGGGGAAGGACCTACACGTCCTCATACTCCACAACAGCACTGGGATGCCCAACTATAGCCACCGAATCTACACACACCACCACCTCTTCTCCCGCATCACGCACTTGCGCTTTGCAGATCCGGTCGCCCTGTACAGCCAGCTCTACATATCCCATATGCGTCGCTTGACACACATCGCAGTCCCGTGTGGGCTCGCGGATGTGGATGATATACTACCAATCATCGAAGGAACATTGGTCAAGGTATTCGTGATCGTATTGCCAAGTGATGAGAGTCATTGCCGGGACATTGAAACCTGGGTTTGCGAGACGCGAAGGTCGGGGCGCTCGGAACACATTTACGCGGTGAGGCCGCTGTGTGGTGATATCCGAGACGAGTGGGATGCGGAGATCAGGGGTGGTGCGGCGGTATGGGAAAGAGCATTCGAACACACGCGGCTGTTGATGGCACGCACCCCTCTATATCGAAAACGGTGGGGGCTTCGATTGCAGGGATAGGTGGTTTCACAGCAGATTAAAAGGACCTTCACCCCAACTTGATGAAAACCTTTTCGCACTCATGGCACAAGATAGAAGATAGGGCTATCATTTGTTTGTAGACGTAGTTTACCTCTGTCATTGCAGGTTCGGACAGAGTGGATGCCAGGTTTGTTTCGTTGTTGTAGCATGCCCTGGGCTCAGGCTTGGATCAAATGAGATTTCAACTGACCTAGAACCCAGGTCTTGGCCCTAATTCCATTCGGGCGCAAGGTGGGGTTATCGAAACGTCTGTTGGAGCACAATCCCTTCCGGATTTCCTAACCCGGCCCCGAAAACCCGCTGTTATCCCATTTTCTGACAGAAACACCAAATACCAGGCTGGTGTTTCGAGCACCTCCCCCAAATATTCTTGGCAGATTTTGAGACCGATATAGGCCTAGGGGGCAGTTATAGGTAAACGTATATGTAGCACCCATTTAATTGGCAGTACTAGATAGTCTCAATACGCGATAGCAACTTATAACTCGAATGGTCGCCTTCACCCTGCTTGTCCGGACTGTGATACTACATAGTTTGGGGTGATTTGGGCAAAGAATGGCGCAGAGTTACCTTTTATGGGCAATTATCGTTCGGGGAATGACCTCGACGATCTGCAGCCATCTAATGAGCCTGCGTGCCTCCCGGACGCCTCGAATATTTGTATTGTACCCGATTACTCCCAAAATACTACTCACCCCCACAGCGGCCACAGGTGGGATCCCAGGTCTAACTATTAGTAGCAGGTCCGTTATTTGACGCACACCAACGGGCGCGCGCGCAACTGGTTGGGCAGCTCCAACTTGAACCCTGTGTTTACTACATCCCTAGCTGGCGTTGCTTCCGTGGTAGGGTAGTACAGGCAATAGATGGTCACTGATGAGTCGTGAGATAAAAGTCTGATTTTACTTGCGATCAAAACAGCGAGGCTGTTGAATGATATTTTCCAGTAAGCAACCTTGTAAGAGATTGATACTATCCAGCCACTAATTGGTAGAAGGATTATACGTAAAAGTAAAAGTGGGTATTGGGTATTGATATCCAAAAGCTTGTTCTGGTATGATTAATATACTTGATATGTGCGGAAGTCCTTGGTTATCCAGTGCTAGGTCGTGAACGCGTTCCCGGATGAATGTATACAACCTCCTGGGGGTTGATATCCTCGTCGCTGTTGTTGGGGTGTTCGAATAAATCGACCTCTTCATCAGAATCCGAATGATGGCTAGGGCTCCTGGCTTTCGCCTTTGCTGCTGGGGTCTTTCGGGTTTTCCCCTTGCCTTTGCCTTTCCCCTTTCCCTTGCCCTTAGGACGAGGCACCCAGTCTTGCCATTTCTCCACGAGTGTACGTTGAAAATCGGCATCATATTCTACACACTTCATCGTCCACACTATAATTGTCTGGGATTCAAGTTAGTTAGGACAGGGGCAGGTGCCAACTGAAATGTTGCGCACTTCCTCTCCGCGTAGAAAGGCGCGGCCAACATCCTCCGCCGTGATCTCAAAATACTTACTTGTCCCCTCATTTTCCTCTGCCTCTGCCTCAACTTCGGCAATGGTGGGTTCCCTTTTAAGTCTTCCACGGAGGGAGATGCGCAAGCGGGTGAGCCACCCCCAGGCTTTTGTGCTAAGCGTTCCCGCCCAGGTATTCCGCACCTTCCCGGATCGTGAGCTCTAATGATGCATGTTTAACGGTCAGCAACCCACCTTGGGCGTCATCGAGGCCCATTCCTCTTTTGTCAAAGAGCGGCCCGGCTGGAGACGGTACTGACCCATGTATAACCAGCATGCTGACGCGATGCGCGAAAATACACGCTGGACCTCGGGCCAAGGGCCTGCGGGCTTCAGCCCTACGCTGAAGAAGATACCAGGGGCACCGGGTACAGCAGGTGCGTGAGGTTGATAATCAAGGTGAAGGAACATAAAATCATCAAGACCGTGCTTTTCGAAGAAGGAGCGGCCGATGCGGGGCCTGGTGCTTTGAGGGTCACCACCATAGTGGTGCGATATATATTCACGCGAGACCGGGGCGTCTTGGGTGGCCTTGTCGAGCATGATGGGGTACAAGTCGAGACCAATAGGGCACAGCCGATCGCGTAGAATATCGGGCCCAAGGGTACATTCCGTTTTCTTCTTTTTGACCTTTGGCTATGCAATCATGATGAACACTGGTGAGTGTGAATAGCACAAACCCTTTTCGTAAAATTACATTACATTCTTCAGCTTCGCAAGTTTTTCGTTATCGACCTTTTTAACATCTAATGGACTTGTAGTAGACTTGATGACGACGGCGTCCATGAATACTCTAGGTCTTTTGGTCGATAAACTTGAGGCACCACCATCCGAGTCTTCCGCCTCGCGTTTGATGGCCATGATTCCGACACTGAGCTGAGCTGTTTTCCTCCTGAGGGCTATCGCAATTCAGCTCATAGGAAGGGTACACTGGTACCATAATACACACCGAGAGTGAAGAAGAATCGTTTTTCTTCGACTGCTGGACCTCCAGAAATTCTATAAATATCAAATTCAAATATGTAGTTCAGGGTCCCGAACAAGTACGTACTTAGACCCCGGAATGTGATAGTCACGGCCGTGATGTGACCCCACGCGCCTTTTGGCATTGACTCGGGCATCAGACTCATACCGCATCGCCAACCACTCTCTACACCATCATCGGTATTCTACTCAAGTTTATGCGAGATGCCGCCCTCGACGAAAGTAACAAAAGTGAAGAACGGAGGAAAGGATATTCGCATGTTCTTTAGCGGGGGAACTCCATCAAGCAGCACACCGAACTTGAAACAACCGCCAGCGCCGACGCTAGTGAGTAGATGCTTGTTACTCGATTACGCTGAACGACGGGGTATATAAAGGCTTCAACATCGAGATCCAATAAAAAGGACAAGACGATTGAAATTAGTATGTTGACTTCTTGAACTTGCGCTCGTGATTGACGAGGAATCCAGGCGATGACGACCAACCGTGATGAATATGATTATCATAGCCATACGATCACTAACTTATCTCAGGGTAACCAAGGCCGCATTACCTCGGGTTGAAGAGGATAGTGATGACGAGGCTCCGGCACGGCGGAAGGCATCCACCCTCAAACGCAAGAAGCCGCTTGCAGTCGCTTCGAGTGACGACGAGGAAGTGGAAACTCCACCTTTGAAAAAGAAGTCTCCTGTTTCTCCTACCAAGGCAGCACGCCCAAAACACAAGCCGCGCCCGTCTGCGACTTCGTCCCGAAAAAAGGTGGAAGATGATGACTTTGAAATGAGTGTGTCGGATCACGATGATGCCCCCGTCCCGCCAAAACCCAAGACCGCCGCCAAAAAAGCGGGAGCCGGAGCTACACCTCAGAAAAAGGTGGAGGCCGAAAGCAAGGACAAAGGGAAGGCTCCCCCAAAGCCAGAGAAATTCGAGTGCGTGTTGACTCCTTGTGCCAAATTATATCCACCAAACGTTTATAGCTGGGCCGCTGCCAAGGCGGCTAAGCTGGCGGGCCCAGTCGCGCACGGTACAAAGGATGTCCCCGATGGCGCGCCAGACTGTTTAGCAGGACTTTCCTTTGTTTTTACTGGTGAATTGAGCAGTTTTTCTCGCGATGAAGCCATTGACTTGGCGAAGCGGTTTGGAGGGTTCGTTTTTCGTTTTTCTCCCCCGCCTTCTCGCTCATCGATAGCAACAGACGGGTCGTCGGGCAGCCATCCAGCAAGACGAATTATGTCATTTTGGGAGATAACGCGGGACCGAGCAAAATCGCCGCGATTCGAAAGCATGGAATCAATACCCTCAGTGAGGACGAGTTCCTCAACCTGATTGCCACACGCAACGGGCCAGGTAACGGTGTAGGCTACGATGAGAAGACAAAAAAGAAATGGAAAAGGAACAGGAGGATATTCGCAAGGCCGCCAAGGAGATGGAAAAGCGCGAGAAAAAGGATACAGTCACAGCGGCCGAGAGTTCTAGCGGGTCAGTCCTGTCTGGATCCGTTGTGTGATCGAACTGGACATCTGTGATACAGCATCAGGGCTATCGATCCATCGAGTCAGCTTTGGACAACCCGTTACGCGCCGCAGACACTGAAAGAAATTTGTGGTAACAAGAATCAGGTTGAGAAGTTACAGCTCTGGTTGCACGATTGGTTCAGTTATCTCACGAATTTGCCGTCTTCCCCTCTTATTAGCAAATGATCCAGGTCTTCAAGCTTAAAGTCGGGGTTCAAGAAGCCTGGCAAGAATGGAATGAATGTATTTCGTGCGGTTATGATTACTGGTTCTCCGGGTATCGGTAAGACCACTAGCGCGCACCTGTGCGCGAAGTTGGAAGGTTTTACGCCCATTGAGCTCAACGCAAGTGACACGCGTAGCAAAAAGCTTGTTGAGGTAAAATGCCATGAATCGTTGCTGTTTTAGTTTGACTTACGATCTAATAACATAGAACGGAATGAACATCAATAATACCTCTTTGGATGGGTTTGTCACCGGGGCTAGTGTGGGTTGTCCGCCCTATTTATCCGCAGCTCAGGATAACGTGCCTACAGAAAACAAATTCCGTTGGTGTTAGCATCACTGACAAGACATGCTAATCATGGATGAGGTGGATGGAATGTCAGCTGGTGATCGCGGAGGTGTTGGCGCGCTCAATGCGTTGATCAAAAAGTCCAGGGTAGGTGCACTTATCTTCTCAGGTCACGCCGAAAAATGCTGTTTGCATAGGTCCCGATTATTTGCATTGCGAACGATAGAGGGGCACAAAAGCTAAAGCCGTTGATGGCGACCACATTCAATCTTAGTTTCCAAAAGTGATCAGATTTATTTATGCCTGATCTCCAGAGATTGACATATCCACCTCATAGGCCACAGGCTGCGGCTATTCGTTCGCGGATTCTTACCATTGCTTTCAAGTATGAGCTGCCATTATCAGAACATTATCTTGATTCCATTATTTTTAGGGAGGGCTTGAAAATTCCGGCCAATGTTATTGACCAGCTGGTTGCCGGTGCGCAATCAGATATACGACAGGTCCTTAATATGTTATCCACCTGGAAACTGTCCAGCGATACGATGGATTTTGATGAGGGCAAGAGTCTGTACGTGCTGCACCCCCGAAAGCTGCATTGCAATTTATGAATGATCGCAGGGCAAAGATGAACGAGAAGTACTCTATCATGAGTCCCTTTGATATCACCTCCAAGATGCTTGGACCGTATCTTTTCTCGTCTACTGCACGAGAAACATTGGGAGACAAGATGGAGCTATATTTTCAGGACCATTCATTCATGCCCCTTTTCATCCAGGTATTTTGTTCCATTCCGCGCGGAAAAATACTCCATCTCGCATATAGGAAAATTATCTCAAGACTCAGCCTGCAAGGCTGCGAAATCTGGAGGGGCCGGATAAAGAGTTGCGACAACTGGAGCTAATGGACCGTGCTGCGTCATCAATATCTGATGGCGATCTTGTTGACGCTCTCATTCATGGGTCAGTAATACAGAGAAATTAGTCCATGTTGATTCTATCAATCGTTCAGGCCGGAGCAACACTGGTCTCTAATGCCTCTCCATGCAGTCTGTTCTGCAGTGCGGCCGTCATCATTCCAATATGGCACGGGCGCACATTATGGTGGTCCAAATTCCATGAGCTTCCCCCAGTGCGTCGCGTTACTTTATTTAGCTATGGCGTAACCCAGCTTAATATGACCTACAGATGGCTAGGCCAGAATTCAAAGCAGAGCAAACTGGCTCGACAGTTGGGCGACGTGCAGATCCGTATGCGACTCAAGGTGTCGGGAGACAAATCAGAAATTCGCCAGTCGTATATCCCGGCACTATTCCCCCATATCATTAGACCATTGATGGAAACGGGTTCCGTGCGTCCCTTTTTTCCCTGGTACTTTCACCAAGCTGACCCTCGACCAAGGGGGCTGTGGATGAAGTCATTGACCGGATGGACGAGTATTACCTCACCAAGGAAGATTGGGATACAATTGTTGAACTGGGTGTCGATAATCACCAGGATACGCTTATCTCGAAGAAGATTTCCACTGCGACAAAATCGGCGCTGACACGGAAGTGGGTGGTTTGGCGACCATCCGCCAGACACTGCTAATGAATAGGATCTGCCTATAGGTACAACTCAAAGGAGCACCCGATACCCTTCCATAAAGCGCAAGACCTGGGTAAAGCACCCAAAAAGCTGGCAGGCGGACCTGCCCCAGACCTCGAAGAGGCATTCGAGGTATAATTTTCCTACATATTCTGCTCCAAATATCTGTTGACATCCCATCTGCAGATGGATGAGGTCGATGATGCTTCCGAGGATGATAAGAGCCCCAGCCCGACGGAGGATATCACTAACGATAAGATGATCGCATCCAAAAAGAAAAAGGCACCGACCACGAAAGCAAAAACCAAAGAGAAGACGAAACCAAAGAAATAGGTCAGCTCAGGCGTCGATTATTCCCAATCAAATCCCAACGTAACATACCTACGATGAATCGATAGGAGGAATCGAGAGCATTGAATTATGCATTACATGATAGTAAATATGGTGCCGACTATCTAATACTGCTGGTATGGCTAGGTGTAATGGCTGCTACATATGACCTATAGATTGCAGTCGTCAGTGATCAAATTAAATTCCGGGTTCTATATCGATTTCACCCAAGGGTGGGGCTACGGGTATGACTATAACTCGTAGCTAGAGAATGGACACAAGTTAGCTGCGCTTGTCAATGAGAGTGGGGCATACTTTGATCGCCAACCATTGACGAATAATTCTTACTCTAACGCGGCATCCCTCAGGGCTTCAAGTTCGCTCCAAGATGGCAACCCGAAAGTCTCGGGGAGTTCATCCCATATAGTCTGCCGTGTGGTACTATAATAATTCTTGAACGCGGTGAAGCACACCAAACACATTCCGCTCTCAATCATCCCCAGCTGATCCTCGAAAAACTCTAAGAATCCTGCGAAATCCCAGGTGACGATAATGTCCATGCAATGTGATCGGATAGAAGCGCAATTAAACCCATCGTGGGCATCGGTTACCTCCCCCAGCTTGGAAAACTCCACTGCTGCTCTGGTTTGGGCGAGGATGAGCTGGGCACGGCCAGCGATACATGCCCGCTTGTCCTCCCAGGTCATGTCAATATTGGAGCCTTCCCAGGGAGCGCCATCAAGGGTATTGGCGAGGGCGTGGGTGCACAGACAATACATCACAGAAGGCAGGATCCATGGGAGGTCAAATTCCCGAATAACAGGCAGAACAGCAAAGGGTGTATAATCTTTTGGGGGGATTGTGCGTGCTCGTTCGCGTTTAATCCAATCTTCCAGCGTTGTCGGGTAAGCGGTGGCGAAATGGAGGATCGAACGCCTGCGGAGATACGGCACGTCATATTTTCTGCTCAGCCGGAGCACACTGGTCACAACCGAAAGTTCGGTCGGTGTGGAGGGTGATTCGTAAAACCTGCGTGGTTTCAGGGTGTTATGAAAAGACTTTGAGAAGTAGGAATACGGACTCTTACCCTGAATCAAAAATGGCACGGAGGAAGGATGAGACATCTGTTGGAGCATCATGCAGATGTACGAGAGGACACCCCTCCAACTTGACGACATCGTCTGGCTGGGGGAATGATAGCATATCTTTGAAGACAGCTGACCGAGCGGCAAGCATGCCTCCATAAACACGGAATAGAGTATTTCCAGCTTGAAGAATAAGATTTCCATCATCAAACCAGAGATTGGGGTCGCGCTTCGGTTCGTTTGGACTCGACTCGGGTGGTGGTGGAACATCATTCAAAGTCGAATCAGTTGGTGAGGATGAGCTTTCCGATTCCATGATGAAAAGAGTTATGAGCCGATTTCAGGTTCTAACACCAGTACCGGCGCTTCTGGCTCATATTAAGCTGGTGGGAGCGGAGGCCCGAAGAGTCAAGACATCATCACTGTTGTCCTCAAAGACAAAAAGAGCACGTGCCAGGAGATTTACATTTTACAATTTTTACTTTCGGAAGCGTTGATGTGTCGATGATGGCGAACATAGAAGTGGGCATTCAAACGTATTTATGTAAAGGATTCACAGAATTCAGGAGAAACGACTGTACCATATGAATACCCTGGTAGTATGCACGGATGGCTTCGAATCTACAAATACGTGTCTCTAATAATGTCAGCAGCCCTCTCAGCTAAAGCATAAACAGTGCTGGGAAGGGAATAGACAATCAACACTAGTCGACGAAAGCAATCTATCACCGTACCTTTGTGTATGACAGGACATTTGTATAGGAAAGATGGATGCATCAACTACCCTCAGATTTTTTGTCCCGTAGACGACGAGATTACTATCGACAACACCCCCATCAGCCCTTGGGAGCATGCTTGCAGTACCAAGGGGATGCCATGTTGAACTATATTGCTATGAGATGGAGTGTAAGTGAGAAGAAGGTCCACGAACGCAACTAAAATGCATTGGTCAAAATTTAATTGAGGCAGCTACACGAACATACCATATTTTGTGACCCATTCTTTGATATCATCATAACTGGTTATATCTGGACCAGGCTGAGCAAACGCGGTATGACACCCCTGAGGGGGCCTGTCATCATGATCTTCTGCGCAAATCTGACTGCATGAATCATCATTTCCAGGTCCACTATATTGCCTGAGTGAGCGTAGTAGGAAAAATCACATTTCCAAAAACATTACCCGGGTCGCTTAGGTAGTTTGGATCAATTGCGGGGTGGGTAAATGGATCTGCAGAAGCGATGTGAACCGAGCCTCTGGAGATTGGATGGGGGAGGATCGTAATGACTGAATGGTAATGCGTGCCAGGATTAGGGGATAACTCTCCGGGCTGGCCAATTGGCAGCCAAGCAGGGATATGTATCAGCCTGGACGGGCGGGAGTGTTGTCCATGAGAATATGAATTATTCGGAGGGAAGAAATACACACTCAAGCTGAGCGTAAGCGGGGTCGTCAAACCACCGATTTTGCAATGATAACTGCTTCGAGAGAGCTGTTCCTGCTTGAGCCTCCAACATGTTTTCCAGGCGTTGTTTGAGTCTCGCACGAGTTTCGCCATCAACATACCGGTCAAGCGGGACCATAGCGAGTCCAGAGTGAACGGAACTGAAAATACCTTCTTTCTTTGTGCTGCTATTGGATTTGGGCGATAAGTTTCGAGATGTTGTACAAGAGGGGGCCCATACTAGAGCGTAGCTTGCTCCCCCAGCACACCGGGGTCATCAAGGATCTCATACGTTTGGGTATCCGAAGTCACCTCCCGAATGACAGGAAGGTAAGGATGGTCCTAAGTAATTTCTGTGAGTCGGAATATTCAGAACAATCACAAGTTGACAACCTCTGAATGAAAATGCGCATGGGTCAAATTTGGATTCTAGAGGGGCCATTACTACTTACGGAGGTTTTCACCGACGCCCGGTAGGTCGACAACAGTCTCAATGGAATTTTTTTGTAAAATTTGAGGATTGCCGATTCCAGACAGCTCGAGAAGTTGGGGGTTTGCAGCGAGCCTATTATGACTTTAGCGATGTTTACCGGAAACTCGGAATGCACAGCCCCCACCAGCACAGAGAATAACTTCCCGCTGAGCTTTCCCAAGGAATAGTTCACCCTCATGTTGGAATTGAACTGCCGTAGCAACGACCGTTCCAGACTGTGACGAGGTCAGGACCTTAGTGACATGTGCGCCCGTTAAGACGTGTAGGTTCGGCCTGTCCTTATTAGGTTCAAAGTACGCCTGTTGAGGTGTATGATTAGAAACAAGTCAAGTCTCATATTTCGACGACCCACGGTTACAGAGTAGCTGCGGGTGACCGTATTTGGATCTACGGTAGTTGGTGCCACATATCTCCCTACATTGTACCCATTTTGCTGAATAACATGGGCGTGAGATCATTTATTTGAGACCAGGCTCGAGTGTTCACAGACCGGATCAAGATTCGGCGGGATACCGAGTATATCGAGTGTTTCCATGAACGGCTCATGCAAGTCAGGATACCATATTGGATAACTCGTGCGGACTGGTCCATCGGTTCCATGAAACCCTGGGTCAGGTCGAATTTGATATTTCTCCGCGATTGCAGGTGGCGGCGCTGTTAAGTTTTCGGACTGACGAGACCAGCTTCAATCTAGCAAAGCAGGCTCAAAGCTGAACGCGGCATACCTTTTTAAAATATGGGAGCAGGCTGTCCAATTCCATCCTGGGTTTCCCAATGCCTCAAGCGCTGTGGAAGGACATAAATTTCTGGAAGAGCTTGAATGCATGAGTCGGACAGACCGTCATATTCGTCCTTCGTTGCCCTAGATATGGGTGAATTGAGTCTCGACCTCGGGAAACACAGCCCATTCATACGCACCTAGAGAGGGACATGAAATTTATCTGTAGGGCATGAGCACCGTCGGTCTTATAGGGAATTGAAATCCTACCGCGGATGAACCACCAAGAGCCTTGCCTCTGGGCGAGGAGTGAGAAGGGAGAATAGTGCTATAAACTTGACTCTACCTCGGCTGGAAAATGGTTCGGTTGTGTATCGCCCGCTGGGGGACAGTGTAAAGCATCCAATCAACGTCAGGATTGCCAATGGCTCGACCAAAATAGCCTAGAGTTGCGATCATCAAAATCAGACACGGATCATAGTTGGCGCGACTACACACCTGGTATATTGATCTCCGGCATATTGGAAGATACCTTCCAGCCTCAAGAACCCCACATTGACATCTGGGTTCTCGGAGAGTCTGGTTGCAGGTTATTCATCGCAGCGTGAATGGGGTGCTAGACGTACCGGGCGGCGAGGGCCAGCCCCGCGGCGCCGCCTCCAATAATGACATAGTCGAATGAGATAGCAGAGAAAGCTTGCGCGTCAGAATGTAGCATCGCTAGTAGGGCTACACTAGAAATTGGGCATCAAACCTCAGGCTGAGGCTGATATAAATCATTTCAAGGGCTTGAGAAGATCCATCACTGTCGATTCAGGCTGGGTAAAGCGATGGATGCAAATGGTGCGAAGAACATGATTGGCTGAACCTCCCGGCGTACACGGCGTCTAACAATAGTTACTAGAATGTAGCTTACCCACCATACCCCGAACTAGCACCGTTGGCCGACCCACCAGCAGAAAGCTACAGATAAGCCGGGAGATCATGGCTCGGAGTTATGGCCACATAACCACGCGTTTATTTGAGCATGGCGATAGACAGCGTGTGTGTACAAGAAGTTGAAGTTGGCCTTTTGAACTTTTACATTTGAGTTTAAACGATCGCAGTCGTCAGCGCTTACTCAACTTTATTTTGCACGAGTCCTGGTTGGTATTCTGCTAGTAGTCACCACCAAAGTGCTGGCCGCTTGGAAATCCGAATCATTCCATTGCAAATTTAGTTTTAGTATGGTCCTTTTGATTGTGGTCGTGATTCAAGCCATCTCCAATATCATAACGGGGCCGTGGAATTTCTATCGAGGTTTGAAATCTGGATTCAGTTAAATACCACTGATCAACCAGGCCACAAGCGTAGATGGGACCATGACCGTGGGAAAGTGTAGTCATTGATCTCATGTCTGGAGATATTATCATAAAGTAAAGCTACGCGCGCGTCCTTGGTCCTCAGCTCATACCATAGCAATTCCCGATTTCACGAAACTTATACCATGTCAATGCAAATATTCGGGGAGCAGGTGATGTCGATGATCGCGATGGGTTCATTCACCCCTGCTTACGATTTGCCAGGCTACGGAAGAAAAGGCGGAGAACGCGCGTCTCTCCTCATTTGTCGGGGCTCTGGCGCTCGGGGACCTCGTAAAGTCGACTCTCGGACCGAAGGGCATGAATAAGATTCTCCAATCCGCGTCAACTGGAGAGATCAATGTCACAAATGATGGTGCAACGATCTTGAAAGCGATTCAACTCGATAACGCTGCGGCAAAAATCCTCGTGAATATATCAAAAGTGCAAGACGATGAAGTTGGCGATGGGACTACGAGCGTCACCGTTCTTGCAGCGGAGCTGTTAAGGAAGCTGAAAAGCTCATCGCGCAAAAGATCCACCCTCAGACGATCGTGGAAGGTTACCGGATTGCGAGCGCCGCGGCTTTGAAGGCCCTGGAGAGTGCTGCAGTTGATCACTTGTGGGTCTAATATTCCTCATGGGCCCTCGTTGCTGCTAAGGCGCTGGCAGCTCAGACCAGAATGTATTCCGACAGGATTTATTTAATATCGCACGGACTACACTCTCCTCCAAGGTCCTCTCCCAGGACAAGGAGTATTTCGCCAACCTTGCTGTGGATGCTGTCTTGCGGTTAAAGGTACGATCAGCCCTGCTATGTGGATACTTGTGGATCCTTATTCTGGCGCAGGGATCAACGGATCTGGAACACATTCAAATCATCAAAAAGGTTGGCGGAAAATTGACTGATTCCTACTTGGATGAAGGTTCGCATTAGATCAGAATCTTCTCCTACATTCGCTCACGAATTTCTTCAGGATTTATTCTTGATAAAACAATCGCCGTGAACTCCCCGAAGCGAATGGAAAATGCCAAAATTTTGATAGCAAACACTTGTGAGCCACTTTGACATTCGACTATTCGAGTTTTATTGAGACTAATGCGTGATAGCCATGGATACTGACAAAATCAAAATCTTTGGTGCGCGCGTGAAAGTTGATGGGACAGGTAAACTCGCTGAGCTTGAACGTGCTGAGAAGGTACGGAATATGATGAGCTCTCTTTGCTTGTTTAGACATTTTTTAACAGGAGAAAATGAAAGCCAAAGTCGATGCTATCGCTGCCATGGGATCACCTGCTTTGTGAACCGTCAATTGATATACAATTACCCCGAGTCCCTCCTGGCCGAAAAAGGCATCCTGGTTATTGAGCATGCGGATTTCGAAGGCGTCGAACGTCTGTCTCTGGTCACTGGCGGAGAGATTGCAAGCACATTTGACAGACCGGATTTGGTGAATCTTGGACACTGCGAGTTGATCGAGGAAATAATGATTGGAGAGGATAAGGTTTGGACTTTTTTACTGCGAATGATCCCTGCGAGACTGATGTTCTAATAGCTTATCAAATTCTCCGGTGTCGCTGCTGGTGAGGCTTGCACTGTTGTCCTACGCGGATCGACAAATCAAATGGTTGACGAGGCCGAACGTTCCTTGCATGATGCCCTCTCCGTGCTTTCACAAACGGTGAAAGAAACCCGGACAGTGCTTGGTGGTGGATGCTCGGAGATGTTAATGAGCTGCGCGGTAGAGGAGGAGGCGCGGAAAGTCAAGGGGAAAAAGGCTATTGCCGCCGAAGCCTTTGGACGTGCTCTAAGGCAGATACCGACTATATTGGCTGATAACGCTGGGTATGATTCATCAGACCTTGTTTCAAGACTCCGGGCGGCACACTATGAAGGACAAGCAGACGCGGGCCTGGGTAAGCACTGCAGCTAGTCACTGTATGATTTCTGATTGGTTTTGTAGATATGGAAGAAGGATCCATTGGATCCATGAAAAAACTGGGGGTGACCGAGAGCTATAAGCTGAAACGCCAGGTCGTGCTCAGCGCGAGCGAGGCTGCAGAAATGATCATTCGGTAACTTTTAGTTTGTCTTGTTCACTAGGCAGTACTAACGATCTTTAAACAGTGTGGATGATATTCTTAGGGCTTCACCTCGAAGACGTGAAGCCGTGTAGAGTGTTGTGTATTGTCATCTATACTAAAGTTGCACTGTGCCCCATCACCAAGTAGATAATAAATTCTTTACGACTTCGGCTTGACATGAAACAGATTTTCCTACGTTTATATTTAATGGCCGTGTCAAATCAAATTTCTGAATCAGATCATCTGTGTTGTGCAACACCACCGCACAGCCGCAGTGTTTTCAGCGGACTGCTATTTTTATCTAATGCTACAAACCATCACCTGCATCAGACACGTATTTTTCTGACAGGACAGACCACCACAGCCCTACTCCCAACTACATACATCCTCTAGAGGAATTCATATCTGTCTATAATTCGTCTGGCCCGCACCAACAGACTTAATCTTTTCATTCATGTCTGCCAACGTCAGGGCACGACGTCCGGCGTCTCCTCCGCCAGGGATTCTTCACGCAGTTCCAACAACAACTTCACAGAGATTTCCGCATTCACGGCAGGACCACCTCGATGCGGATGAGCGACGGGCTGCGGCGTCAAAAGGGCTTGCACCGGGAAGGACGAAGCAGCATGCACCGGGTGGCTTAAATTTGACATCTGGAGAATGGAAACTGTTGGTGGTAATTATAGTTATCGCTGCTGCGGTTAGGCTCTTCAGAATCTCGAGGCCGAATAGCGTTGTGTGAGTGTGCTTCTAGGCTTGTTGCAAATTTTGTTGGGTGCTCATAGAGGGCCTCGTTAGCTTCGACGAAGTCCATTTTGGCAAATTTGCTAGCAAGTATATTCTAACCCGATACTTCGTTGATGTTCATCCACCTCTTGCAAAACTACTCATCACCCTTGCTGGCTTTGTTTTTGGATATGACGGTCATTTCGATTTCAAGGACATTGCCAAGTATGTTGCGCTTTGCCATCTCACCGCCTACCACTGACACCGCTCACTAAGGGTATACGATAATGTCCCTTACGTCGCCATGCGAATGGTTCCCGCCGTTTTAGGTGTTGCCACCGTCCCCCTCGCCTATCTTACTCTCCGCGCCCTTGATTGTCGCGCAACAACCGCTCTCTTAGCTTCGCTTTTCATCACATTCGAGAATGGGATGGTCACCCAATCACGGCATATACTCCTCGACTCTCCCCTCATCTTTTTCACCGCATTGACCGTCTTTTTCTGGGTCGGGTTCTCCAACGAGAACAAGCAACGTCCCTTCACCGATTCGTGGTGGGCTTGGCTGCTGCTATCTGGTTTATCTTTGGGTGCCGTCGTGAGCTGCAAATGGGTCGGCCTCTTCACTATTGCCACCATTGGTTTCAGCACAATCCTCCAGCTCTGGAATTTACTCGGTGACCTCCGCGTCCCCCCAAGATTATTTGTTCGGCATTTCATAGCACGGGCCCTTTGCCTGATTGTCGTGCCGATCATCTTTTACATGGCCATGTTCCAAATTCACTTTTTACTCCTCGGTAGCTCTGGTGATGGTGATGGCTTCATGAGTTCCGAGTTCCAACACACCCTTGGCGGGAAGAATATGGCAGATACCTATGCTGGTAAGTGT
The DNA here is from genome assembly GCA_015501065.1 of Infundibulicybe gibba. Lineage (NCBI taxonomy): Eukaryota > Fungi > Basidiomycota > Agaricomycetes > Agaricales > Omphalinaceae > Infundibulicybe > Infundibulicybe gibba. The sequence continues at coordinate 101,517 of JADNYI010000116.1, forward strand.
TAATCCCGAGCCTCCCCAAGAACACAATAATGATCGGTCCTTCAGATATTGGTCTTGGATCCCAGGTGACAATTCGCCACGTCAACACTCAAGGAGGCTATTTGCATTCTCATGTCCACACCTACCCAACTGGCAGCAAACGTATAGTCTACCTGTGTTTCTTGGGTCACGATTGCTTACATATGATCAGAACAACAGGTGACCCTGTATCCCCATCAAGATTCCAACAACGACTGGCGTATTTTCAATGTGACCTCGGAGGGTGATGAGCCATTTGACTGGGAACACTCCCCTCTCGAATACATCAAGTCTGGGTCGCGCATCAAGCTGCGCCATATCGCAACCGAAAAACACCTCCACTCACATGACGTCCGCGCACCTGTCTCAGATGTGGACTTTCAGAATGAGGTATCCGCCTATGGTATGCCTGGATTCACCGGCGACGCCAACGACGATTGGTATGTCGAGATCGAACATGGGGATAAACGCGATAAGGAGTCGTATAAACGCTTGAGGACACTGAGGACAGTATTCAGGCTGAGACATGCGTTGACCGGCTGCTATCTCTTCTCTCATAAGGTAAAATTACCGGACTGGGCGTATGAGCAGCAGGAGGTCACGTGTAACAAGAATGCTGTGAGGGCCAACTCCCTTTGGTTCGTTGAAACCTCAATGCATCCCGCACGTTAGTTCATCCTCTTTCTGCATTCCTCCGGTTGGCTGATGGTTCTTTTTGAATAGTCCCGGCGAACGCGCCAATGGTCAATTACCGCCTCCCTGGGTTCTTTGCCAAATTCTTCGAACTTCAGCAAGTAATGTGGACTACCAACGCCGGCCTCACTGATCGTCATACTTTCGACTCACGCCCCGACTCTTGGCCCCGGCTTCGTCGTGGTATCGTACGTACTCGCAATCGAAACCAGCGAACAGCCGTCCTGATGCTCCTTAGAACTTTTGGGTCAAAGACCACCGTCAAATTTACCTGATTGGGAACCCATTGGTTTGGGGATTGAGCACGGTTGCAGTTGGTATTTATATGGTGGTGCGCGGTTTCCTCATCCTTCGTGCTAAACGGGGCTACCGAGATTTCGACAACAGTATGTTCTAAACATTTCTTCTAAACCTCCACAGTGCTAACTCCCGTGCTAGCTAAAGTCGTAAAATACGACTCGTTATGTGGATTCCTCTTCGTTGGCTGGAGTCTGCACTATTTCCCATTCTTCCTAATGGGCCGACAACTCTTCCTCCACCATTATTTCCCTGCTCTCTATTTTGCCATTCTCCTTTCGTGTGGAGTATTCGACCTTGCGACGACCGCTCTCCGACCCCGTGTACGTTTGCAGATTGCTGCTGTCCTCGCGATCCTTGCAATTTGGAATTTTGCAAGACTCAGTCCCTTGGCTTATGGAAATCCTTGGACCAAAACAAAATGTGAAAAGGCTCGATGGCTCAAAACCTGGGATTTCTCCTGGTGAGTTGTTACTGCTGTTATTCATAACCATACTTAATTATTTTACTTCTTTAGTTCAGATTTCCTTGACGATGTAAGTCTTCATAATATTGGGTACACTTATCCGCTAACTGTGATATTAGTATTCACAATACGCCGGCGTCGTCGCCGCCACTCCTCAAAAACCAGACACACCCGTCGTCACCATTGGTGGCGAGCCAGGCGGCCGAGCGCCTATCGTAGTGGAAGATAAACTTGCCCAAGATGAGAACGCACCTCCACCGCAAGAGGATCACACCACCATCGCGCTCGGAAAAGCAGAGCCTGGAAAAGATATATTTGCCGGCGAGCCAGTTCAAGATGTGAGCAGCCTCAACGTCAAGCTCGCCCCTCCAGCACCCGACGACGTAGAAAAGGAGATTAGCTCCGTTATGCCACCTTCATCATCTTCACCCGAAGACACTCCCACGAGTGCGTCAGACATATCGTCGACAACCCCGGATTCGACAGCTTCATCGGCGGATGCTGGTTCAACAACCAGTGGCGAAGGTCCGGTGGCGAACAACGAAGCTCCTGCAGGACCCTTACCTGAAGCTGATGCGGAGGCTGCGAAAGCTGCACAGGAGCTCTACCCGGATGTGGATTAAATGTAGAAAAACCAATAATATTTCCTTTCTGCTTTAATCTCCCTGAACTACAGAAATTCACGAGCAAGATAGGACATACATAAGAATATTGAATTTCTAAACTGCCTCGTACAGAGCGTATTCTTAACAACAAAGTACACTACATCAATGCGCGTCGCTCTTCTCAATTTCATTTCATCCCCGGTAGGCCCAAACGGATTACAGACGGTCTAGTAGATGTGTCAATTACGCGTATTGATGAGCCGATTGACTGCGACATACCAACATTGCCCAAGTCAGCGCAAGCCTCCTTGACACGCGCGTAGAGGGTCTTCTCTCCTTCCCGGACCCATACACGTGGGTCGTAGTACTGGTATCTTTAAGAGAAGGACGAAATATATGCAAGTTGTAATTACCTTCTTATTTGGCTTGTCCGGACCCTCAGGGTTGCCAACTTGGGTCTTGAGGTATTCTTTCTTCTTCTCAACATAGTCCTATTTGGGAGATGAAACGACAGCAGCGCGATTGTCAAAAAGGACACTTACACGAATACCAACAAGGTAAGCGAATTGGGTATCAGTATCAACATTCATCTTAATGACACCATGGCCAACGGCAGTTTTAATTTCTTCCTTGGTGGATCCAGAGCCCCCGTGGAAAACGAGATATCTCCAGTGAAATTAGTATCTCACGATGTCTCATTTTCCGGGGTACCTACAATGGCTTCTCGGGTTTACCTCCGAGCTTGGCGCTCGAGAATTTCTGATGTTTGCCGAGGAGGTCTGGTTGAAGCTTGACGTTCCCGGGTTTGTACACTCCATGGACGTTCCCGAACGCGGCCGCGATGCTGAAGTTTGGCCCAATCTTGCTTAAAGCGTCGTGAACATCGAAGACGTCCTCGGGCTGGGTGTATAGGCTCGCATTGTCCACGCCTGTATTATCAACACCGTCTTCCTCTCCTCCAGTAATTCCGATCTCCATTTCAAGCCATAGACCAATGGGTGCCATCCTCTTGAAGTACTTGACGCAGGTCGCGATATTCTCGTCTTTGGATTCCTCAGACAGATCCAGCATATGGGAGGAGAAGAGGGACTCTTGGTGCTCTTTGAAGTAGGCCTCATTGGCCTCTAACATGCCGTCAAACCATGGGAGGAGTTTGTGCGCGCAGTGGTCGCTGTGCAGGACGACCGGGCTTGAAAAAGCAAGTCAACTCCCATGCCGATGACGTCAGGCTCCCGGTTAGGGGGCGGCTACTTACACACCGTATGCCTTTGCCACAGTGCGAACGTGGTGAGCGGCGGCAACCGCACCAGCAATCGAGGCTTGTTGCTTGTCGTTGGCGAGACCCTTTCCAGCAAAGTAGGCGCTTCCGCCCTGAGAGACTTGGATAATGATCGGGGCTTTGATATCTCTAGGATTGATCAATGAGAGATTGGCCCATCGCGACAACAGATCAAATTGACCTCGCGGCTTCGAGGACAGCATTCGCAGTGGAGGAGGAAGTAACATTCTTTTATATTCATATTAGCCGACTAAACTGTCTGATTCATGGGATGTATTCACGATAGCCTAATGGGATGGTTTTAGACGGAGACACTAATACGTTCAACAAACAACTCACTGGGATTGCAAACTGGATGGAACATATTAGCTTGAAATGATTACTGTAAAGCCTTCACGGCTAACCTGCTTTTCCTTCGCATAATCGAAAAGCTTGCGAACGTTGTCACCTGTCAAGACACCAGCCTATAATTACATCAATCGGGTCCGCTCATTCACCAACATGTCAACATGAACCACGCACTGGAACAATATCGAGGACGCCCATTGTTGGTGTAGTTCTGAGTGAGATCGGTGTGGGTGTATAAATCACGGTAGTAGCGGGAACAGAGGCGGTTTTAAAGTAAGCGGAAAATGACGGATCCGGGAGATCGATGTCATCCTCACACGGTGATAGGGGCTCCCACCACTAAATTTGGTACCGCAGCAATCATGTGTTACCTTGCTGGAAAGGTCTTTCATTCAACCACTAGGGCTCCTCGAACCGGCTGTCAGTATGGTGAATACAGAGGATGAGTACATCTAAATCATGTTGTGGGGAGCTGTTAAACAGAACCTGTAAAGTTGACGTTGACCTGCGCAAATTGTGCTCTGATCCGATTGTGGATGTGGTACCAGTGGTTAAGTATGCAATCAAAAATTCTAGTCTATTGTCCTCATCATCCCTGTGCCTTGCGACGCTCCTCACGGGGTTTCCAACTTTGGCATGGGTCAGTGTCCCGCACTCAAAGCCACAAGGAGTCATTTGCGGTTTGGCGATGGGTGGCAATTTTAGGATCAAATGATTAGTGCTTAATGCAGGTAAGTACCCAGGCTCCTAACCATCCATCCGTTGGCCTTTTGCAAAGTACATCATAACCGGATAAATCCGGATGGTTTGTAATCAAACCTTAAGTTGTACTTAAGTCCAACGGACGGCTGGCAAACAATGTCAGCCACAGCCGTGGAAAATGCTTTCAAAGACACCAAGACAACAAGCTGGTCCGTTGTGAATCGGATTTTTTCGTCACATGATGCGCGTCCAGCAGCACGTCTCGACTCTCGATTCTCCATCCGACTCTGAATCTTGATTCTTCAACTCGTTTATCTTACAGTACCTCACAAGAAACCACCTCATAATGCTGCAAAGCATTTATTTTGGGCCCTGGAAGTCTAGAGAAATCATGCCACCTGGTAGAATTGGTGGGAGAGTATGTATGTTAAGGTTGTGACCCTACCCAAGAATATTATTCTTTTTTCCGTCATGTTTTAAGAAGCATAGCATGCAATAAACGGTTGAGTCGACTGGGGGTGCAGTGTCGCGCGCACTGCTGGACGCACATCATGTGACGAAAAAATCCGATTCACAACGGACCAGCTTGTTGTCTTGGTGTCTTTGAAAGCATTTTCCACGGCTGTGGCTGACATTGTTTGCCAGCCGTCCGTTGGACTTAAGTACAACTTAAGGTTTGATTACAAACCATCCGGATTTATCCGGTTATGATGTACTTTGCAAAAGGCCAACGGATGGATGGTTAGGAGCCTGGTAAGTACCCTCAAAATCCAAACAAGGTCCGCTTTGAAGAAGCCAAGCCTTGATGGCCCATAGTACGGCCCTTAGGCTTACATATTTGTTATTACTAGCCTTCAAGTTGCCAGCACTCTCCTACTTACGTTGCAACTACTATGGACTCACCTGGTTTTAGTCTATTTCGTTCATGAGCTCGCCCATCGTGCCCTCAGTACCGCAGAGTCCGCCCGTTTCAGAGAGTAATAGATAATTTTCAGTGGCGCCGTCGACTCCTATGCGGCCTCGAGGTAGCGAACTTGAGCAGAGTAGAACCCGGCTGCTCGGATATTGAGGCTATATATCAAGCAACCCAGTCGGTTCAAGCTTCTCAGTGCATTCAAAAAAAAAAATAGGAATGGCTCTCACCAAGATTCCTCTCCTGCTATCTGCGGCCTGGGGTATGCGCATGGCGGTGGTCCCTCCACAGTCCCCACCACCGGCAGATGAGCGCCTGAAGCCCATAGGCTCTGAGCTACTGGTTCCGTTTCTTCCACTTATGGTCAAGGTAGCATTAAACCTACCACATCGCGACATCACAACTCACAGATTTGTTATGACCTACCAGGCCCTGTTCATTGCCCCACAGCTGATTGAAGCCGCCGTGATTTTTGCACATGAGCAGCCCAACAACGCTATGGCGCGTGCCGTCCTCCACTACTTAACCCCCGCGTCCGGGGCTCCTCTCTGTCTGCGAGTGGCACCGGTGTTCCAGCTCGGTTGGACTACCGCCCTCGTAGGGGTGGGAATCCGCCTCGCAAGCTACCAGCGCTTAGGCAGGTTGTTCACCTACGAAATCAGTGTCCGGACTGGCCACCGGCTCATCACGACGGGTCCGTACGCGGTTGTGCGACATCCCAGCTACACTGGGTTCCTCCTCATCTGCATCGGTGGGCCAGTGTGTGCCCTCACCCACGGGTCCTGGTTGGCAGAGTGCTGCGGCACGGGCCGATTGCTCGGGGCATTGGCTTGCGGAGCCGCAAGCATTTTCCTCGGTGTTTTGGGCATCATCGTAGTGAGGGCGAGGAAGGAGGATGGCTTACTTGAAGCGAAGTTTGGAAAGGAGTGGAGAGCGTGGGCTGCACAGGTCCGCTACCTGTTGCTCCCGGGTGTATACTAGATCCAGCGGTCGAGAAGCGGGCGCAGACCTACAGATACCTACTAGCTGAGGCTACTGCTTCTTGCAGCGAGCAACCGAAAGTTGTTACTACTAGGGCAGCGTTTGGTTATTTTCTGGGCAGTGTCTTTGGCGCATACATGATGATAGTATAGGTATTGATTAGAATAGCCTCAGTCAAATACCAAATCATAGAAGGCAACGCAAAGGGTGTTTTATTGAGTTTTGGGAAACAATTCATGGGAACAACCACAGATGGACTCAGCTGCCACTCATGATCAGCGAGTGAACATTCCAGGTACCAGCTTCCAAATATATATATCTTATCTTGCCCTATGGTACGGGCCGTACGGGCTACGGCAAACCCATGCTCGGCAACCCCGGCTCGGAACCGCTGGTGTTTGGTGCAGTGACCAGTCGTACCCTTAAACATTGCCTGCAGGAGATAGGAGTCCTCCGAGCCTGCAGTGGCGAGATACTTATTTATATCGTAGGACGCGTGGAGCGCGAGGTCTTCAGTTGTGGGAGAAATTAATATTACTCTCAAACATGCGCTGTCCCTCAAGGCCTCCGAATATTAGGAGCCCAAGGTATGTTACACACTCTGATATACTTAGATCCTTACTCAATCGTAACCCCAGCACCTGAACGATCTCTAATACACAAATATAGCGCTTCTGGTTTAGGCACTGGTTCGTTGAAGAATGGGTCTAGGTGAATTGTGGTACAACAGGGTCAGTGTAGGTAGTAGTAATGTTGGTACATATCAATACAATATTACCGAGGAGTAAAAAAATCTATAGAGATTCTTACTTGATAAATGCAGCCAGGACCACAGTTCACCCTATTCTACTCCCACATCCGAATTTCCCACGTCGCGGTCCAGAGCACCCCGCATTGCGTCCACTGCCGCGAGGTGGAATGGGAGCCCCGAATCCACCTCGCTGCCCCATCGCAGTTGCCCCAGCACCGCCAGCTCGTGATAATTATGCGCAATCTCCGCGAGTGTACGTGTTTCGTCTGGGGCCACGATGGGCTTCGGCGCCCACATACTTGGTGAGTGCGCCGCATGCAGCAGGTGCATGTGCAGCATCGCAGGCGCTGCGCCAGGGGGCACACGGACAAGGGTGGCGCTCGCGCGTGGGAGAAGTGGAAGTGGGTGGGGAAGGTCCGGCGTATCGTCCGATTCGTCCGCAGGTGAGGCGGGCGTACTAGGCTGCGAACCCGGGGTGGCAACGTGCGCGGTAGGTGTCTCAGGTATGAATGGCAGGGAGAGGCCCATATCCGCCGGCACGGGTGGAAGAAAGGTGGGCAGACGCGAGCAGGGGAAGAGGGCGTAAGTTACAGCAGTGACGTCAGTGAACTGTATGGGCGGTGTGTGGTGATGATGGTGATGCTTAGGTGGCGTAGGTTGGCGTGGTCGCGAGCTTTTGGCGAGTGGTACCCAAGGAGCATTAGGCTCAACGGAGAGCAGTGTGACGTGAAAAGCGGGCAGTTCCATACACGTCACCACTGCACTGGCCAAATGTCGCATCCACGCTACGCTTTTTTAGAAGCTATTTTAACCATATGAAATCTTATCTCACCAGTAAGCTCATACTCGCCCATCGCGCCAAGCTTCGCAAATACCATCTTCCACTCGATATTCGCATTCCGCGCAAACTGGAGCCCAAACTCCCACACACGTTTTACCACGAATGCCTCGGGTGAGATAGTCACCTCGTGTTCGCCGTCGCCAGGGGTCTGCGTGAGCCATACGCCGAGGTCGTGTGCCTCGCCACGCTGGTCTACGCATGCAGCGAGAATCCACTTGCCGCAGGGGCTGAGCTGGTACGCGATGTGGAGAAGGGTGTGCCGGTCGACGACACCGAGGGATGCCTTCGGAGCACGCTCATAGGATACCGCGGGGTGCGCACGCGCGAGAGTTACAGCAGGATCGTGGAAAAATGAGCGTACCTGCTTGCCTTCGTCGGTGAATGTGCGCGACATGAGCCGGCTGACTGGGATGAGTATGCGGTTGTATACAGAATGGCAGAGGCTGTCGATGTTAGAAGCGTGGGCGGATGGGTTTTCAGTCGAGCCCATGATGAGCTGTTCTGGGATAAACTGGAAGAGGGGGGACGCGTCGGGGTAGGCGTTTAGGGCCTTTTTGATAGCGGAGAAACCTGACGCAGAGTGGGAGAGGCAAGAGTCATTGTGGGGTGGGGTGGCGATGAAAAATACGGCAGTGGACGGCGGTGGAACGAAGCTCGTAAAAAACGAGGCTGGGGGAACAGTAAGATATATGCACCTTCGAATAGGAGAAAAATGTACCTAGGGTTTTACGGAATGTTGAATCAAACCGCAGGGGGAGGAGGCCATTCCGTGGGCAGTTATGGTTGGCTCCTAGTGTAATGGTCCCCAGGTGTTTGTCCTGGTAACCGTCAGTTTCAAAGATAATACACAATATCCAAACAGACCTTATATGCTGCAGCAACTCCCGAGACCCAAGACTCGACCTGCTCCATGCGGTTTGCACCGTCGTCCTCGTACAGCACGAATGCAATAATATCCTTCCGGCCTCCACGCGGCCCAAGTCCGAGCTTTTCCCAGAAACGGAAAGCGCTTGGGAGCACCTGAATAACCGCATCGCCTTTACCTACCGTCACTGGCGGCGGGTCCCATCTCTGGATCTTCGTGTCGCCCGCGTTTCCTGATATATGCGGTCAACAACTTACTATTTCATCAGTGCGATCTCACGTACCTAAATGGAATAATGTCGCCATATCTAGCGGAGTCTCTAGCGATGGGATGGCCTCAAAGATCCGCTCAATAATTTTTACATCCACAGATGACACTGGCAAGGAATGTCTCGCCCCCGCCCCTGCGCGCCATGCATCAGCCCACACACCATTCTCCACGACCTCCCTGGCAAGAATGCTTGCTGCGGCCTCCAATGAGCGCGATTTCTCCGATGCCGCGCCCATTGTCGCTGCAGGGGACACGGGTGTCGGCACGGATGCCGGCGCGCTCGTAGCCATGTTTGTAGGGGCCACCGCTGCGCCTGGCGCGCGAAGCGGCGTGCTCAATGCGAGAAGCGGTGCGTGCTGGAAGTGAGTATGCAGTAGCGTTGGCCCGAGCGGTAGGTACGCAGGTAGCGGCGTTGAGGGGCGCGATACCAGTGGGCTCTCTGTGGCATCCAGCTCGTCGTCATCATCGTCATCAGATTTAGCGTCGTCATCGTCATCTTCGTCATGGACGTTGGTGCTGCGCGGTGCAGCGGCTCCCCGGAACCACTCCTCCATGTCACGCTGCCACGCAGGCGATGCAGGGTAGTGCTCGAATGTCGCCTTACGCTTGACACCAATTAGCTTGCGCATGACGCCGATGCGGGGGTCCGTTGCCGCATTATATCGTTGGCGCCAACCCTCCCCTGGCGTATAGTTGAGCGCGGGCAGGGGCTCCGTGCGGTCTTCTTCATCCGGCGGGCTGGGCAGAGCAAATTTTCCCACGGCATACTTCCCATCAGAGTCACGATGCGATGACGCGAAGGGAATTGGATCGAATATGTTTGTATGGTAACTCATAGTCGTGCTGGGACGCCGGACAACTGGGCACGGGTCCGTAGCGAGATGGACACCAGGTGTTGCGGGTGCGGAATGGCATTCTGGTGTCTGGCCTGGGGAGGGGGGAAGCAACTCCGGCGGGATGGTGCTGTCGGCGTGGTCTGCGGCTTGCGGCGTAGGACCATCAATGTGAGGGACCCAGGGGGAAGAAGGGTGCTGGTAAGGTGTGGGCTGTTGCTGTGGCGGCCCGGGTCCCGACAAATGTACATCGCCGAACAAAGGCGGAGACATCCCCAGGCCGGACAGGTTCACCGGCGCGCCGAGTCTGGCTGGGGAAACAAGACTGCCCCCGCGTGCCAGGTGGGATGGGGCGGTGGGAGTATCCGATGGGCGATCAAAAAAGCTGAAATCGTCATCCGTGAATGCATCCTCCAGATCAAGCCCTGCGCGCGGATTATAGTAATTACCCCCCTCCCCAGCCCCTCCGACCATGGGGTTCATATTCATGCTAAACCCCATGTCCATGCCACCGAAGTCCATGTCCATGTCCATATCCATGTACGACTGTGACGTTTGCCCCCACCCTGCGTCCATACCCCCAAATGGATCATAAGATACCGTAGGGACCTGTGGGGGCGTGGATGATGTCGAACCCTGCGCAACTGGAGGGAGCCCCGGCGTGTCAGCGATTTCGGGCACCTGAGCATTAAACGAGTCAGCAGCTGGGGAGGTCTTCGCATCATTTACGACAGGCGGGTTGGTCTGAGGCGGGGACGGATAGAAATTTTGCCCCGGAGTGTGCGACTGCGGCTGCTGGCTGGACCCGGCGGCCGGTTGGATTAGTGGCGTTGTCAGTGCCGCCGAGGGTGCCGCTGACGTTTCAGGTCCACTGGGCGTAGCCACCGACGCGGGGGTGTTGACTGTCGTGCGTGACAGCCTTGGGGAAACGCTCAAACCGCTCTCCCTTTCGCGCCGAAGCCTTTCGCGTTCGCGTTCACGTTCACGCGCAACGGCATCGACATAGTCGCCTACTTCAGCCGCGATATGGTGGATGTCATTGGATCTGGAGACAGTGAGCGTGCGAAACGCTCGGAGGGAGTCCGCAGTCGGAGAGGACGAGAAAGGCCATGATGGTGCGTCGTATGACGCCATGATGGAATTGACGTCATGGTGGGAAGGGTGGATGGTAATTCTGACGAGAGGAAAGAGGAAGACACCAGCGGGGATGGCTGCAGCTGGGCGGGTAGTTCGGGGATGTACGACAGCGGTAGATGCAGCGGGTGGGCAGGCGTATATGAGAGGCACAATCTAGCAGGATATATCACAGTAGTGCCCTTCTCATCACCCTGTTTGTTTTCTACATTTATCCAAGCGATTATATAGGGCGGTCCATCCGCTGATTTGGACCGGGCATCATGGCAGTATCCACGCCTTGCGGGAGAGTGCGTAGGCCCGGGTGCAGTAGCAAAGTCATGCTGCCACTGGCTGACACCAAGTCCAAGCAAGGAATCTTGGAATTGTTTAGTGAGAGCGGATGTAGGACCAGTGTATTTAGTCAGAAAGTATGCCGGGGTTCCGTGGGGTAAAAGTACTATAGGTGTTCCAATTGGGATAAAGGTAAAGCGTGACAAAGAGTTAAATGAGGTTGAAGTTAACTGAGGGTAGATGATTAAACATGCGGGAGAATCGATTGAGTGTTGGGAGAGTTGGATCTGAAGATGGCAAAACACAGGAGGCCTATGCACTGCGATCAGGGCCAAGAATGAATCCAGAAAAGCAACCACACCTTTCCGAGACGCGATACTCCCACCCCGACCCCCAGTCGGTGGGCGTAGGCGGCGAATCGAGGAGGAACCCGCCTTTAAGGCGTCTAACGTGGCGCCGTGGGCCCAAGGAGCCGATTTTCTTCGAAGCTTCCGATATGTCATCAATAAGACGGCATCGGACAGCTTCAAGGAAGTGGCTATATACATTTCTGTGGGACTTGCGGGGAAGGTGAATGGCTGGCGAGAGCTGGGACGTCGCTAAGACTGATGGAGCAGAGTAAAAACAATTAATGCATGCAGGACATGGATCTTGGCGGTTAGCACATATATCAGAACATGGATACAAATCCAGAGGCGCAAATGCCGCCGTCTCAATCGCTGAAAAAAAAACCAATTAGACAATTCAACGACAGGGAAGAGCGGACCTTGGGTTAGGGTTACCCATGAGCCCAAAAAGGGTTATGAAGGAATACGCACCCATAAGTCCGTCAAATGAAAGGGAGAGAAAAGTTGAGGTCGCCTGCTCGAGCTGACTGCGAGTTATGATCCGGAAGATGTAAAAGCAGGCTTGTTTCCCAATGCGAAGGCTAGTCAAGATAGAGTCGAGGAGTGGCGCAGCCCCATTCCGAATGTGCACCTGCCTCCGAGCGAGCTCAATGTTCTCATGGGCTGGAGGGAAACTACCAGATGGGGTGAACAGGGAATAGACTATGATTGGGTCTGAAGGCAGCGTGATGCGTGATGCCAGGAAAGTATCGGATGCAGATATCTCGGGCGGTGGTTGGGAAGCAGCTCTAGCTCTATCCATGTTGGGTGTGGCCACAACGAGCGGATTCACCTGCCTCGGCCCAATACGATATTATGGAATAGAAGAGATGTGGAGAGGAGGATTATAATGAATATCGTTAGGATCGTTTGGAATTGGAATGGGACGCCATGCACAGGCAAGGTTCGGCAGAAGCCGACTAACATTTCTCGAGCTCGCCCCCGAAAATGAATTTGCATCCGAACCAGTCCCCCAGTACACTACTCCTCCAGGCTGACATCTACCCCAAACTCGGTCCTACCCCAATACCATATCAACGCCCAGACAAAAGCATTTGATACACGTCGTAGCAAATAGGCATACGTGGCCGTCCCTTGGGCCTGAATGACCTCACAAGGGAGTGCAAACGCGAGGATCTTTATATACGCTGGTGTTTCTTTGGTTCGTATCCTCTTTTCAACGGAGTTCTGACCGACCAGAACAGTTTGCAGGAAAACAACAACCGAGCGTTGTACCACTCTCTCGCCTTTGACTCCCCCGCACTGCAGCTCACATACATGCTTGGCTACGAGAGTGGACTGTTGGTCATCCACCCCACCATTGCTGTTGATACTGTCAAAATTTCGCTGCTCCTGCCCAAGAAAAACAGGTTCTAGAGTCCACCTTCACCGACTGGGGCGTTAGTGCGCGGGTACATACGTGGTATGCCCTGGGCGAGGCCACATTGCATCGTCCTGACGTTGGGGTTCTCTTTGGCTGGTCAGCCTGCAACGCTGGACGACAATGGCTTCCACAACTTCCACTTCAAGTTCAATGACCCGGAGCCAGATAAGTCGGCTTTCCATTGGCGTGTTCGTGGGCGGGTGTTCTGCTGACAGTTACTTGCGTTGAATACTCACTAATATTTGGTTCTAGCCTCGAGGCTTCGCTCAGCGGATTAAATTAGGATTAGATCGTTCATCCACCCTAGATCGCAGCCGCTCAGTCATCATCCGATCAATAAGCTGCTCAAATAGCGAGGTTCGTTATTAGGTCCCATAGTGACTAGGATATGGATGATGCGGCCGGACCGGGTATCTCTTAGAGTGGAAATGATATATCCAAGCTATCCTCATGGCCTGGGGTCCATGTGGTATACGTGAAATGTATTTGATCCGGATATTTTGCCCACAACCCATGCCCCCGACTGGGTTTTCGATACGAGAGAATCAACAACAGACTGACTGGCCTGTGCGTCGCTCATATGGCGCACAATAGTACCACTGACGACCTTGGGTGGCATAAAAACATGCGATAAGGTATACGCATTAGAAAGAAAGCGTTGTTAGTATAACAGGCATTCAGAAAAGGTGCGTGGTTGATCTGCCGAAAGAGGTTTTTTCAAATCATGTGTCATTATACTCCCGCCAGATGGGACATTGGGAGTCTATATATCTACATAGTGATCCGTGTCATACTACTTTATTGTAATATATGTGTTATAAGGGAAATGAATAGAGTATTAGGGGCTGCGGTCACCGCATGTCTAATGTCGTGCTTGTGGGCGATTGTGGTATCGAATTTTAAAAAGAGGGGGCATGGACTTGAAACGTTGGTTTCGAGAAATATGTCGAAAATATGTCGATTGGGAGAAATCTGCTGAAAGAGGTGCCAACCAGCCATAGTCTGGACAGTCAGATAGAAATTACGGCCGCAAACTCCCGGCCAAATTAAATTGACTATAGTACACGTACGCTGAAAGGCAACCTGGAAATACCGGTTGCGCCCTAAGAGCCGATGCAAAATAAGAATATGCCACACGCCATGAAATTCGCCTTCCCCAGTAGAATCATCAGCAAGCATAACCGTTTTTATCCCCTGTCGAACGTCAGTTCAGAAGTTTAAAGTGTGTTCATTTGCGTCTACACACCTTTCAGCTGATTAGGGTAGCCATCAGAGTCGTTGCTCCAATCGTCTGCTCGCTGAACGTCAACGATTACCTCAATCTGTTGTGTACCATCCTGCCCATGTTGATCTGGCAGCTGTCGCCGGTGTCTGTTATTCTCAGCCTTTCCATCCACCCACGAGGTCAGTTCAACCGGCGGCCTGGCAGCCCCCCCACTGCCAATATAAAGCCGGTTGTTGAGTGTAACAAGCAACGTATTCGAATATAGCTTCGCTAGAATTAAAGCAGGAGCCGTGTGATAGTTATTGTGAGGAAACCCAAGGAACAGGGCTATATCAATGGTTGCGACCGTTGCTTTGAACTGGGATCAATCTTACTAACGAAGAATGCTTGACAAGAATTACCTGTCACTGTCCCAGTCTCAATTGTCAACCGGATAAGCTTGGAGATTAGGACCTGAGTTGAGCGGAGGCCGGTCTCACTCCTCGATAGCTGTGGGATAAAATGGCAGCTCAGCCCAGCATATTATGTAGTTAACAACCACTTACATAATAGCACATTGAAATGGCAATTAATATGTCGCAGGTAGCAGCCCCAACGAGCCAAATCTAGAATAAGGTTAACGCACAGGATGCATTTATCCCGTTGAATTCCGTCTTACAGTGCAGCTAATGAAAGCTTCTAGCTGTATTTTCGACCAGGCATTAATTTGTAATGTTTGAACGCCCGTGGCAATTCCCGCACCCCCTTGGGTTAATGCAACCTAACGGGATTGATTATCAGGAGTAAATCGGATGGGGAAGACATCAACAGTACCAGACAGATCACAGATGCAAGCCATCTAGACTTGGAGAGAATGAAGATCCGGTAAGTGAAGAAGAGCTGGACCGCGCAGCTAACTAAATCCGAGAATGATGAAGATCAGCCCAGAGCGAGTCCCGCGGGGTTACGGACCAATTCCACTGAGCATAGGTGTGCTCAACCCTTCTAGGTGAGCCACGTTGAGTGATGGGACATTCCCAAAGTCCCTTGCGAAGGTGGTGAATGCATCATGGGTGACGAGAACGGTTTGGAGGGTTTCAACAAGGTATAATCCGAGCACAATATACTTCATCAATCGGCGTCGTTAGGGAACGAGAGGTAGTACAAGTCTAGGCGGTGAGGTTGACCAGATGAAAATTGGAAAGACGCATTTCGGTTCGCTTACACACTTGAACAGAGAGTACACCATAGAGGCCCCAGTTGAAAAGATAACCTAGAAGCTTGGTGAATCGGAATATCTGAGAACGTTTTGCCATAGAATATGGAATTGATGACATACCAATGGGCCAGCACTTGAGATTTCCGCAAACGTGAGCTTCCCATACACACAGCTACTAGAAAATATCAATACCTTGGAGCAGTATTGAGTTGGGGGTTGGGGTACATTTGACATTGCGTCGTTTGTGCCAGTCACGGACGGGTAGTAAACGATGTTCGCTCAAGCTTTTTATCTATACTTACTAAGTCTGACATTTACCATGACGAATAGACCACCACACGCCACAATTTTTTTGGGGCTAGGCTCGGGTCACTGGTTTCTTGGCGAACTCGGGGCCGGAACCGCAGATCTGTACTCCCCAGTAAGCGGGCTAAAAATAGGAGTCCATTCCCCATCAAAAGTTTGGGAATTCAGGTTACAGTATAGTTCTCGAGGTGATAGTCGGGAGTTGGTACTGGATGAAGCCTGCGGAAACGATCATCAAAATTGGAGTTCGAGTATCGAGACTTATAGGGGTGCTGGGGGATGGACAAAGACTGGATCTATTTGGTTGATAGGATTCAGAAGCTTGTGGCCCGAACTTCGAGGGTGCGTGGGAGACAATACCACTACTTCCGGTAGGGAACCAAGTTCGAAGTCTGACAGCCTTTGTTGGTGGCGTGAAATGCCTGCTTATCACCTCGTGATGGGCGGATAAAAAACGGTAGCGCTCCTGCTCCAAAAAATAGAGCAGCTTTATTGATGGCCATGATACCGTTTAGTTTTGAGGCCAGCTGCCAATATTGGAACCTTGATATCAAGATACAGCGAGGACCTCCGTCTGTAGTGTATATTGTAAACAGTGATAGTATCAATCATGATAGCGTGGTGTCATGGGGATCATGATAAGTCTGGTAGCATCACTCAACTGCCAACCTGGGAAGCGTGCCCGCATGGGTTAGTGTATTAGAGTAACTTGGAGTATACTAGCATTACTCACCCGATTTCCCGTAGACTCACAACCGGTCCTCTTATTAGAGGGAGATTTTAAAAACTCGGTAAAAGCTTCCTGTCTTACGGATGTGATCATGATGATAGTCGACTGTCCTCACTCTTCGCCGATCATGCAATCCCACCGTTTCCACGGTCAGTCAGCCGCCGCCGGCACGCTAGATCAAATACTTGTTGGGTCAGTGAGCCTCGTCCACGCTTGACTTGACGTGATACATCGATGTCATGGATATCCGGGTCTGTCACGCCGATCCGATGACTCGGATGTGTACCAAAATCACCCCAGCGGTTCAAGTTGTGCATGCAGCTGCGACTTCTTCGATTCAATTGGCAAGCTTCGCGGCTAATATCACGGCCTGGAGTCCTCGACTGCAAATTCGACGTTTCAGCCACCAACTCCAAAATAGCAATATCTATACACATGCATTGAATCGCCATCGACTCCGAAAAATGCACTGGTGCTGGCGTTATCTCCGTTAGCTTACTCATCCATAGCCAGTTGGGGTTCGACCATGCAGTGATACACAAACGACCACTCAGGAATTGAAAGCTAAAGAATGGCCCTGAATTTTTAGAGCGGAGTCGCGAAAGCCTGTAAGCTATCGGGGTCTGCATTTGGAAAGGTTCCGCAGATTCCCAGTGACGGTGTAATACCCGGGTCGATAAATCATTCAGATGGGAAACAACCTGATTTGCACTAACTTGCTCCACAAGAATAATACTACAAGACTACTGCGATGCCTACGATGCTTCTAGAATGAGCTCCGTTAATGGGTAATTCTAAACGCCCAGAGAGAAGCGGAAGCGGGGCTGTGGAGGGCGATTAGGTAGCAATAGCAGTGTGTACGCGAGGGCAGTGATGAGTGCGTAGTGGGAATGTTTAATGAGTGCCGCCGCAGGAGGGGCTACCACGTTGGGATCCGTCGCAATGGATAGCAAGTGGATGATGATGATGAATATTGTGGGTGAGCGGCGAATTCACAACAAACGCATAATGGCGAGCGGGTAAAGTAGGCATAGTATCATTGTCTAAGACATCTAGAAGGACCGCTAGCGCCGTACGTGCAAAAAACCTTCAAGGCTCCGAGCTTCGACAAGCTTGAACGACCTACTAATCTCCAATGTGACAGTGCTGGCCGCGTCGTTGGCATCCATCCGCGTCAGTATCAACGGTTCGAATTCGCGTTTATCCCGCGTACGCGCCAAGGGTATTACCAGTATGCGATGACGTCACTGTGTAGATCACGAGATTGAGACCGTAACTCGTTTTCGCACACAATGTGGATGTGTGGGACGTTTTATTTTTGCCTTGTAGAACTTGATCCCCCAAGAATCAACTAATTTGATATTTCGATGATACGGCCATCATAGGGTCCAGCCTGATTAATTCCAGAACCAGACTGGTAGCCCTCTGCCCAGGTCAAGTTTCGCTGGGAATCTTTGCTCGCTTCGTAGCACCGTGTTCGCCGGGAGATCCAGTTTATTGTATCCCACCCATTCCTGGCTTTACTTCGCTCAAACTGTCTGATCTTCTCAGCTCCCCAAAATGTTCTATATAGCCACAAGGCCCACAGGCTGGTTTCACCAGAACGATGATACACCCCGACGCCCAAGGCTTTTCTGCTATCTCATTTGATTATGTCGTTGTTGGAGGTGGTATTGGAGGATTGACCCTTGCTGCCCGGTGCGTACTACTTTTGGTGCCCCGTCTACGCTGCAGCGAATAACCCGATAACAGACTCTCCGAGAACCCTAATGTCAATGTTGGCGTCTTGAAGCTGGCAGGTATGTCCAAGACAAGCCGGAAATCAATATACCGGGTGTGTAGCTGCGTCAGCCATGGCCAGCGTCTGGTTTTGATGATCCACAACGTCCAGGCTACTTTGGTCGAACCATTGGAAATCCCGATGTTGATTGGATGTTCCAAACCGTCCCTCAACGGGGATTACACAATCGAACCATCTTCCAAGCAAGGTAGGGCTAATTTGGCGTACTAGTCATCCAACCCTTCTCAATTTCTTGTCTAGAGGAAAAATCCTAGGTGGATCATCCGCGGTAGGATTTGTCAGCTTGTTATAAGTACAGCAGCGCTCATGACCATGATAGATGAATTTCATGTCCTTCTCAAGGTGTGTATAGATGGTTCGTATTGTCTAGTTAAAAATCGATTCACCCTATATCTAGAGCACAAGGGATGAATACAATGGTCTGTTTTGACTGTTAATCCCAACTCTTCTAGGCATTTATATATCCCCATAGCGCTTGAAACATTGGGGAACCCAGGATGGAACTGGGATAATCTGCTTCCGTATTTTAAGAAGGTATGTCAGAATTCAACCCCTGCTACACCTGACTGAAGTCAATTCCATCAGTCCGAAAATTTGACAGTGCCGCCATCTGCAATGGCGGATAAATACCAAATCCGACCGGACCCAGAGTTCCACGGGACAAATGGTCCAGTTCATGCAACTTACCCCATATGGTACAGCGACTTGCATGACCCATTCATGGAAGCGCTAGGCGTATTAGATGTCCCGCCAAATCTCGATCCGGTCCGTCAATATTTGATTCAGCCTCGAATAAGCTGGTCTCATCTCCCTTTTGTTTAGCAAAATGGGCATAACGTAGGAAGATATGTAGCATCAGCTGCCATAGATCCGAAGTCGGTCACCCGCAGCTACCCTGTCTCTGTGGGTCGTAGCCAGGCGCACAAGACTTGATTTC
This sequence comes from Infundibulicybe gibba, assembly GCA_015501065.1. Taxonomy (NCBI): domain Eukaryota; kingdom Fungi; phylum Basidiomycota; class Agaricomycetes; order Agaricales; family Omphalinaceae; genus Infundibulicybe; species Infundibulicybe gibba. Next base: position 120,753 of record JADNYI010000116.1, read on the forward strand.
TCATGCATTTAAAGGCATACTTTGAACCCAACAAGGACAGACCAAACCTACATATCCTAACAGGCGCACATGTCACCAAGGTTTTGACCTCACCACAGTCGGGAACGGTCGTCGCTACAGCAGTTCAATTCCGACACGAGAATGAATTATTCCTTGCAAAGGCACAGCGGGAAATTATCCTTTGTGCTGGTGAGGGTGTTTGTATTCCAGGTTCCTGACGTGCGCATTAAATCAAAATAGGCTCGTATCAAACCCCTCAACTCCTCGAACTATCTGGAATAGGTAATCCTCAGATTTTGCAAAAAATCTCTATCGAGACTGTTGTCGACCTGCCGGGCGTCGGTGAAAACCTCCGTCAGTTATCATTCCTCCTCCGAAACCCAAACTAACACGCGCTCATTGGTATTTAGAGGTTGGCAGTTTGAATCTTATGTTTATTTCATCTTAGGATTTAATTAGGATCATCCGTACGTTCCTGTCATTCGGGAAGTAACCTCGGAAACCCAAACATATGAGACCCTTGCGGACCCTGGCGTGCTGGAGGAACAAGCTGCACTTTAGTATGGCTCCCCTTCTGCACCAAACTCCCCGTAACTTACATCACTCAACTCAATAGCCACACGAAGAAGGAAGGCATGTTTAGTTCAGTTCATACAGGATTCGCTATGGTCCCCTTGATCGATACGTTGATGCTGAGGCCCGGACGAAGCTAAAACAAAGCCTGGCGAGTATGGTAGATACCCAATCGGGTACAGCTCTCTCGAAACAGCTAGCATTGCAAAGGCAGTGGCTCGATGACCCCAATTACGCTCAGCTCGAGTACGTATCCTATCCCTCTACATGATTTATATTTATATGGCTGCTCCTCGCCCACCAGGTTGATCAACCTCCCTGCTTGGCTGCCAACTGGCGATCCGGGAGAGATGATATCCCCTGATCCTGGCGCGCATTACCATTCAGTCATCCCTGTCCTCCCCCATCCACTCTCTCGAGGCACGGTGCACATCACTTCTGCGGATCCATTCGCCCACCCCGCAATTGATCCAAACTACCTTAGCAACCCTGGTAAATCTTCCAGGCGGTCATTTCGGCCCACCTCACTCACTTGGTTGAATAGTGGACCTGAGATGATGGTTCATGCGGTCAAATTCTCACAGAAGGTTATGATAACTGGAGGCCTCAAAGAGAGTCATGTTAAGTTCGCACAACCTGGCCCAGATGTGACAAGCCATGATGACCTCAAAGCATGGGTCACGAAATATGGTACGTACCCCACATAGTTGCCTCAACTAAATACCGATTTCTTTTATTTTTAGTTGCGTCAGTGAAATTTATTCTCACTTCTCACACCATCTTATACCATCAATAGCGCAACATGGCACCCTCTTGGCACCGCAAGCATGCTCCCAAGAGCTGATGGGGGTGTCGTTGATAGCAACCTTATTGTCTATGGAACAAAGAATCTGCGGGTGGTCGATGCATCCATCCTTCCTCTGCACATGTCTTGTCACCCACAAAGGTACGATGATAGATTGTTGCTTTGCTGATTGGTATTGATCAGTGACTATCTTCCCAGTACTATTTACGCTTTGGCGGAGAAGGCTGCTGATATTATTAGAGGCGCATATCATCAGTGATCTGCAATAGGATCACTTCAATTTCACACTTACTAGATTTCCGATTTACCCTCGGATCTAGTATATATAGTTACCGCTTCAAATGATTCGTGTGTAATTTGTTGAAATGGAATATTCTGACCAGTACCCCATCGGCTTCATGGAAAAGACTCGATTTTTTATGATCATAATCTGACTACGGGACACCATATCAACTTTATAGGGCTGGCAAAGACAAGACTCGGAAGCGGCTTATAATAATCCTACACCTGACCAAGATCTAGGATCTAAGAGTCCCCCGGCGAGGCACTGATTGAACGTCAACGTTGAACGGGATTATACGATCCCCGAAGGACCATCCACTCTTCTCCGTTTCATCTGATTTTAACATCCAGCAACCCCGTGAATCCTGCGGAAATTGCCCTCCACCATGTGGCCTCGGCTCTACCATTATCGGGCTGGGGAGCGAGTGCGAGTTACCCGCTGCGCCCAACTTATCTCCTCAAGACTGCGGTGGCCCCCCCCCAATATTAGAACCGTCATTTTTTTATGCGTGGCTGTTTTCATTGCGTAGTATGCTACCCATGTCGATAAAATATTTTAAATAGCGTCTCGAAACTATAATACATGTACCCTAAAGAAGTGTTACTGATCAATACGCCATGAGACACTACACCATGCGATCTGCCCTCCTCTCAGTAGAATCATCAGCGAGTGGGGCCACTTTTATGCTCTATTACAATATGTCAGCTCCGGAGGCCAAAGAATCATATGTGGCTAGTACACGTACCTCCAATGGATTGTGGTAGGTTTCGGTCTCATTCCAACCACTCTTCGAGACGTCGACGCTCACCTCAATCTGCCGCCTACTAGATTGGCTTTGGTCTGGCCGCCGAACTCCCTTACTCCGACTGCCTCCATCCGACCAAGAGTTTAATTCATATGATGTCGTCGCTCCTCTCCCACCGGTAATGCGGAGCCGGCTGTTGAACGTAACAATCAACGTATTTGAGTACAACTTCGCCAGGAGCAGAGCAGGAGTGGTGTGGTAGTTATTGTGAGGGAACCCAAGGAAGAGGGCTATGTCGATGGTCGCGACAATTGCTTCGATTGAACGTCAGTCTCACAAACAAGGGTCTAGTAGTTGATGGGAAGTACCTGTCATGCTCCCAGTCTCAATTGTTAGCCGGATAAGCCTGGAGATCAGGACATGAGTTGAGCTGAAGCCAGTGTCACTCCTCGATAACTGAGGAGCAAAGCGGAAGGTTAGAGGCCAGCCCAGCACACCTATACCACTTATCCGCAGCCACTCACATAATAGACCATCGAAATGGCAATCATTATGTCGCAGACGGCAGCACCAACGAGCCAAACCTAGAAGGGGTTTAATACATGAAGGCGTGTCTTATGGAATCCCATCTTACGGTGCAGCTAACGAAAGCTTCTAGCTGTATTTTCGTCCAATCATCGATTTGTAATGTCTTGACGCCCGTGGCAATTCCTGCACTCCCTTGCATTAATGCAATCTAATAACGTTGCTTATTAGGACCAAGTCACATAGGGGAGCAGACATCAGCGACAGTACCAGACAGAGCACCGATGCGAGGAGTTTGGATTTGGAGAGGAGATATATTCGGTAGGTGAAGAACAGTTGGACCGTGCAGCTAACTGGATCCGGATGATATAAAGATTAGTCCCAGAGCGGATCCCAGCGGGGTTACGGACCAATTCCACTGAGCATGGGTGTGCTCAACCCTTCCAGCTGAGCCACGTTGAGTGATGGGAGATCCCCAAAGTCCCTTGCGAAGGTGGTGAATGCATCATGGGTGACGAGAATGGTTTGGAGTGTTTCAACAAGGTACAATCCGAGTACCAGACACTTTGTCGGCAGGCGATCCTTAGGGAATGCGAGGTAGTAAAGGTCTAGATAGAATTAGCCAGGTGAAAGCTAAAAGAACTCTAAGCTTGCTTACACACTTGAACGGATAGTACACCATAGAGGCCCCAGTTGAACAAATATCCTAATAACTTTGTGAAATTTTAGGACTGTCCGGTGTGAAAGTCCGGGATTGACAACATACCAATGGGCCAGCGCTTGAGATTCCCACAAAGCATGAGTTTTCGGGCTTACACATAACCATGGAAATATCAGTACCTTAGAGCAGTATAGGAGCTTGGGATGGAGTCGCCATTTCGTTGTGTAGTTTGTGATAATCGCGGGCGGGTAGCAGGGTAAGCGACAAGCAGCGGAGCCTTTTATCTCCGCTTACTAGAGTGGTGACTTCACTGGCAGCTATAGACGAACGGATCAGTACCGGCCACAAAGTGATCGGAATTATCAGAACTCCCACCAAATCAGGTTCAAACTTTTGATGATGGGTGCGTAGAGATTAACATCGTGAAGTAGCAACCTTTGGCAGCTGAAAAACTTGCGAAACTTGTCCAATGTCTCGGCGCCCTCGTGTATATTTGATATGAGCCAAGGCCCAACAGCAACCCAGTGATGTGGACCACATCACGGTTTGCCATCCATTCAGGAAATCTAACTATAGAATTGATCACCTGGACGAATGGCGAGGACAGTTGAGGTAAGTTTAGCTTACTAGCGCAAATCTGGGAAGGGAAACGCCAGGGCATTCCGACAGTCGGTACCCGTAAAGGTAATCAGT